>JAVJIF010001703.1:0-130806 GCA_038442645.1 Agave tequilana
TACGGAACGCATCCACTCCAAGGTACCGCTACTCTCACGTCATGTGAGAGCCCACACCTATATCAAAAATAGGAGGGGTGATTCTTGGTACCCATATCTTATTGGTTCCATGGGGGTTAGTGTCATTCCTAACCCAAACAAAATTCTTTGCTAAATTTACATTATGTAATCTATCAAAGCAAAATTTAGCAAGGTGCTCATTACGTCCACAATGTGTACAAGTGTACACATGAGCATACATGTGATGAGAGTGTCTGTGAGAGCATGTGTATGCCGTGGGAGGGTGAGCATGAATAGATGGAATTTGTTTCTTTCGAAACAAAGTTTCCAAACGTGTATGGCCCACAACACATTGGCTCAAAGTGGAGCCCAAACAATCTACACTCTTCTTAAGCAAAGATATATCATTGGTTAATTAAGGAAGAAGTGTGGGCACAATAGGAGAAGTGTGTGATACTACCCTAGCATGGCAAACATGAGTATCCATATTATTTTCAAAAACAATATTCTTCTTTGAACAATCTTCTAAATCCTTTGAAATAAAAGCAATTTTTATTTTTAAAGAATCATTTCTTTTTAAAACAAAATTAACTTTTGAAGTCAAGTTTTCATTTTTCTTTAAAATAGCATGGCAATCATTTTTAGATTTTAAAAATCATTTTCTTTTAGTACAAGGTCTAATTGAGATCTCAATGAATCCCTTCATTATAGACCTCAAACCTTCTCTTGGCAAAACCTTGTCAAGTTTTAGAAGACAATTTTTCATTTTCTTCATTAAGGCAAATGTCTTCTTTTTCAAAATGTTATATTTCTCTTATTTTTTTCACACAAATAGAAAGTTCTTCATTTAAAGCATGGGGATCAATAAAATAATAGAAGAACTAGCATCATCATTATCATCTAAGTGGGTTTTCGACGGTGTAACTCAAGGGAGCATTCCCTTGGACCATTAAGCTTGTGACTCGGAGTCTCCACTAGATTCCTCCGGTTGGATAGGCGTTTGAAACTGGGGTGGTGGTGTTGTCAAATTGTTCCACACTACAAAAGCGGAAACAATGTTAGAAACATGTATAAGATATTCTAGGTAATGTGCTTTCTAATGGCCTCAAGGCGCTTGTGCATTGGCCCCTATATGATTGCTATTACCAAGATAGCATTTCTTGGTAGCGTCAAGATATACATGCAAGCCTAGGTTGTAAATAGATGGACATCTTAGTCTTCCAATAAGAATGTTGGAAGGGTCATACATAGGTGGGGTCATGAAGTCCATGGTAAACTATATGTGTGCAAGCAAGCAAATACAAACAAGATTAGCAAACAAATGGATCTCACTCCTAGAATGTTAAGCCTAAGTATCAGGAGAACTCGCTCTGATACCAATTGAAAAAACATATAGGGGGGGTGAATAGGTGCAAGTGTAATCTAGTGAACTAAGTGCGCTAAATGTGGAAGCTTTAAGAAATATTCTTGCAGCACACTTAATACAACACACAAGTGTAGCCGAATTCTCCGTGAAGGGCTCTGGACTAACTCCTCTTGATTCCCCTAGATATGGGTTGAGGTGCTAGGAAGCTCTTGTGGTTAAGTACAAGTGAGGCACACACAAACAACCAAGCATATAATATGAATAGGCAATATGAATATGCTCAACACAAGCAAATATGATATGATGATATGAATGATGCTTTGCACAAAAGTAAAGAGAGAGTTAGAGAGACAAGTGGATCAAACGCTAACAACAAGATATGTTTCGAGGTTCGAGCCCCTAGCTCTACATCCCCGCCTACACCACCGTGTAGGATTTCCAATTCCACTATCTCCCACCCGAGGGAACCTTCACCGAGAAGGATTTGTTACAACAATGGAGTACCAAACTCCTCTCTCAATTACAAACACCACCTCACAACCGAGGGGTAGGCCCGTAGCCAAAAAACAACCAACACCTCTACCGAAGAGGGTTTAAAAACCAACTACACTCCCCACCACTAGAGGGAGCAACCACAAGCCTCAACCTCTACCAAAGAGGGAGCAAACACAAATCCAATACAACAACCTCAACCACTACCAAAGAGGGAGCAACTCAAGAAATCAAGGGTTACAAACAAGTGGTATATCTCAACCACAAACCTCTTTCCTTTTTTCACAAACCAAAGATCCTAAATAGAATAGAATAGAAGATAAGCTCAAGTGTGAAAAACAAGTATTTTGATCAAAGAAATTCTCTTGGGAAAACGCCAAAAAGATATAGAAGTTTAGATCAAAAACTAATTCCCAAAAACCCTAATTTCTTTGAAATAAACAAAACACTTAAAAACAAATAGATTGATCTTTTGGTACTTAAAAAACTTTTCAAAAATTGTTTAAAACACTTAAGAAGTCAGGAAATTTTAACTCTAAAAATCTTAGCCAAAAAACCAAAGGATTGGGGTTTATATAGGCCAAAACAGAAACTAGCCGTTAGGCTGATCTGGCAGCCTGACAGGCTCGGCCGACGCCAACGGTCAGAAAATATGACCGCTGGGGCAACCCGGTCGACGCGCCTGGTCTACCCAAACAAACAGAGAGCTCTGCTCTCAGGTCGGTCGGCCGCCCGGCCGACCGTCCCTGTGGCTGCCAACCGTGCACAGGCTTGTGCACGTCGGTCGACCCAAGGGTCGACGGCCTCGGTGCGGTCGACCCGTGCGGTCGCCGACCTGGCCTGTCAGCACTGTTCTGGGACAGAAACATATGTTAAAAATATTTTTAGAAAATCTTTTATCTCTTTAAAATTACCATAAAAATGTTTTATCATTTCTTTGATAAACACACTTGTGATAAAAATTTCAAGACATATATATAAATATTCAATCATTTTTGTGTCTTGCAAGTTTTATCAAAAACCAAAACTTGTATTTTTATCAAACTTGATTTTTCAATACATGAATAGGAAAGTCAAAATAAGTTTGTTTAAAAGTTATAGCATGCATGTATAGATGAAACAACTATACATATATCAATAAACTTGTTTTTGATCAACTATTCATGAAAACCAAAAACCAAACATAAAACGTGTGTGTTATGTGCACTTGAGCATATCAACTATACTAAGCTTACAAATGGATCTAAACACACTATCTAAACTAGGATACCTAAGTCTTCTTGACGATCTTCCATCTTCAAGTTGATTGCTCCAAAAGTCCATCCATATGGCTAGGCAATGTGTAACCCCCGATCCCGGCGGGTACGGAGACGTTACGCAACGTATATACGCAGGTCAGAAATACCCTCACGTACATACGCAAGCATCAGTACAGGAAAGAATCAGAGTACGGAAGCAAATGCTGCATTATACATTCCAATATATGAGTACAATTACAAAGTTATCACCAGAAGTGATCAATATTTACATGAATATTACATCACTGATATGCACAATTACGAGATACAAAGAGATGTACAAGTATGAACAGTACACAGGCACTCACGAGTTTACAAAAGGAAAACTCGAGTGGCACACAGGGGGGCCTGGAAGGATAGAGCTTCAGACGGTCTGCTGGGGATCCATGCTTCAGCTGCGCCACTCTGATCAGCAACTAGGGGAATCCACACGCTCCAAGCTCCATGACCTAGACATGAGGATCCAGGGAGTCACATGAAACTTCCCAGCGAGTGGTGATACAAAAGCCAGATGGCGTGCTGAGATAAATACAAGTGTATCGATAAAACTGAATCATAATCATGCATTGAAAACCGTGTCGTGAGCAGAAGCAGTAAGCAAGTTATGATGTTAGACAGGAAGTACTCAGGGTATGATAAGATAAGAACAGAGACTGGAGAATAGAAGACAAGGGATAAAGCAGGTATGAGCAGCTAATATAATAATAATCATAAAACCGAAAATCCAATGTAAAACCCGATAGAAGGCAAGCTCGGCAAAGCATACAACAGATCCATGGTTGGTATCTTTTATTATTATTATTACTCGTCTTACCCTGATGTCTAGATATGTGAACTAGCGTCCCAGCACACATATATTCCACATCTGAGTAAAACAAGGTGGTTATTGGAAAACAGCGGGGGTATCAACGAACTATGTTTACAGTGGGTCCCGTGCTTGCCCGGGACCACGGTCCATGACGTTCCGTTACTGGTGCTCGGAACCAGCCGCAAGGCGTACAGGAGGGTCTTATGGAATGCCCTTATCAAGATGGTACCAGGAATGAGGGAGCCAGCACTCCCCTCGGTCGCCTGGAGGCCCACAGGTCAGACCGGAAGTTTTAGTTGCACAACATGCCTAGTACCACTGTAAAACACGAACACATATGATAGCTGCAAGTTTCCCCGACCCGATGCAAGTTGTCCAGTTTTATGGTTTATTAGATGATTATCAGATTTCGGGAATGAGCAAGAGCAAGTCAGGATTATCAGGAATACATGTATATCAGGAGTACTGGTTCGTACTATAAGGTATCACATGTGTAACAGGAGTACAGTTTGTACTATCAAGATGGCAGGTCATCATTCCCGTTATTGTGATAATCATGAGAGTCAAGTATATCATGCCGGGTGTCAAGTGATAGCATGACAGGAGGATGATATTTAGCAGGTGACAAGTCATGTCAAAAGATTGATATTAGTCCGGTGGCAAGTCATGCCTTAACAAGGGTCTTGCCAAGAAGTATCATGTCTAGAGTCAGGTGATAACACATCAGTTGACAGTAATGCAACAGGTATTAAATAGTAGCATGTGTAAAGCATGTCAGGTAAGTACATGGCATGTGATAGAATAGTAGCTGAGCACAACCAAGCGGAGCTAAGCAAGCTGGAGGTACAGACAGCAAACAGTATTTAACACTGGAGCGTCGCCATGATTACGGGACGACTCGGCTTAAAGTGCGAGTAGAAAATCCGGCAGGCATCTCGCCTAGACGAATCTAGTGTAAGTGCTGAACGCTGATCATGATAACCAGGCGGAGCTGAACAAGTTGGAGGCACAGGCAGCGAACAGAGTTTAGACACTAATGCGCTCTGCGAGGTTACCGGGACAACTCGGTTTAAGATACGAGTAAAATCCAGCAGCATCTCGCCTAAACGAATTTAGTGAATAAAGCGCTGAGCGCTAAGTATGCTCACCAGACGGAGCTGAGAAACCTGACGGTCCCAATCACGTCTCTTTCGAGATAGTGAGAGACCGGAGGCTGAATGATGAAACCTGACGATCCCAATCACGTCTCTTTCGAGATAGTGAGTGACCGGAGGCTGAAGGGTCCAGAGAAAACCTGACGGTCCCAATCACGTCTCTTTCGAAATAGTGAGTGACCGGAGGTGAAGGGTCGGCCACGCATAGTATAAAGCAGTAAAATACATCACAGGCATGGTATATGTGAATTAAACTATCCTAATACAAGCATTCGTCATAGAGCAATACATGTCCAGTCATTGGCACTCGGCCATACACAGATACAGGGACGCAGCCAATACATAATACATGAAAACATGGAATAAAATACATATCGACCCGACGAAGCGGGGAGGAAACCCAAATGGGGCGAGAGCGAGGACACTCGCCTAAATCTTCGGAAAAGCTGGAAACTCCGAAATCCGGGAACTCGCACAACACGCGCCATAAAAAATATAATAATATAATATTTAGAGGGAGAAAGTGAAGAGGAGAGAGAAAGAGTTAGAGAGAGAAGGAGGTAGCTAGAGAGAGAAACCTAGAGAGTGAAGTATAAGGGAAGAGAGAGTGCACAGGGAGACGCGGGTTATGCGAGTGAGACGCGCGGGGTCGCAGACGCGGGAGTCGCGTTTTGCGGGGAATAGCAGCGCGGGAATCACAGACGTGGAGTCGCGTTGCGAAGAGCCACAAACGCGGGGTCGAGACCCGCGTTCAAATCAGGACGCGAGGAGAACGCGGACGCGGTCGTGGGTTCCGCATCGCGTTAGCACGAGGAGATCACAGACGCGGGTATTATCTCCGCGTCGTGTCGACACGAGAGGGACGCAGACGCGGGCCTGAAACTCCGCGCTGCGTCGGTATAAGAACGCGAAGATCCGCGTCAAGGGATTGTCTGGATGCGGGGGTGAGATCCTCGTCAGCCATTTACAGAGGGAAGGGAGATCTAGAGAGAGAAAGGGGGAGAGAGATTATAAAGGGAGGAGAGAGAGAGATGAGAGAGAGGATCTGGAGAGAGAAACTGAGGAGAGAGAAAGAGGATGAGGACTAGAGTGAGAGAGAGATAGAGAGAGAGAAGAGAGAGAATTCAGGAGAGAGAGGGTACAGAAGAGAGAGAGAGGAATTAGGGGCTGCTCACGCAGCCCCTCCCTCACGCAAGGAGGGCCCACGGGGCTGTGGGGCCCTGGGGAACCTGGCCGGCCCTCTGCCGGCCCGGGGCCTAGCCGGCGGCGGTCCTGGCCGCCGGTGGCGCCAACAGGAAGGGGAAGAGAGAGAGAGAGAGTCAAGGGGGAGAGGGAGGGAGAAAGTGAGGGAGGGGATAAAAGAAGGGAGAGGGGGGCTGTTGCCCCCCCCCAGCCGCGCATAGGGGCCCAGGGGCCCCTCCTTGGCCGCTCACGGCCGCCGGCACGCCGCCGGCGGCGCCCAGGTCCGGGGTGGCGCCGGCCACCCCAAAGAAAGGGGAAAAAGAGGGGATTTGGGTTTTAGGGTGAGAGGTTTGTGGTGGAGGAAAAATTGAAGGAGATGAGAAGAAGAGGAGGAGTATGGTGTTGTGGGTGGTGTTATTTGGGTGGAGAAGAAAGGTGGTGGGGAGGTGATTTGAAGAAGATGATGAAGAAGAAGAAGGTGGATTAGGTGGTGGTTTTGAGGAGGATGGAGATGGTGGGTTATTGGTGATGGAGGAGAGAAAGCTTGGCCGCCGGAGTGGGGGGATCACTCGCCGGCGACGTGGCCGGAGCGCCGCCGGTGGTGGTGGCCGGTTGGGGCGTCGGCCATCTCTAGGAGAAGAATGAGAGGGAAAGAAATGGGGAGAAGAGAAGAAGAAAGGAAAGAAAAAGAAAAGAAAAGAAAAAAGAAAAAAAGGGGGTGATGATGGAGGGATGTGATTGATGGGCGAGGGATTTAATGAGGGGGGGTGAGGTGGCGTTTGGTGAAGTCGGTTGAGGGAAAAGAAAGGGAAAGAAAGAAAGAAAAGATAAAAATAATTTATAATATGTCGCGAAAAAATCGACTGTTCCGGAAAAATCCCAAAAAATACCCGGAGGTAGAAAACATCATCTTGAGGAATAATATGAAATCGGTTTTCAGAAATAAAATCCCGTTTTCAAATTAAAAATCCGGAAGTCAACCGCCGATACCGGTCTACACCGGGTCGGCCGGATTTTGATAAAATTCTGAAAAATTCCAGAAAATATATTAAAAATAAAATATGATTTTAAGAAGTAAAGTGAAAGCGGAATTTAGAAATTCAATCCCGATTGTAAAGTAAAAATCCTGGAATCAACCAGCGATATGGCCGATACCGAATCCGGTGGAATTTTCATAAATTCATAAAATTCTCAAAAAAAGTATTTAGATAGGAAATGTGGTTTAAGAAATAATGTAAAAAGACACTTCTATTAATTCCAATCCGTTTGCAAATTAAAAATCCGGGAATCGGTCAGCGGCACTGGTCGACGCCCGGTTTTGAAGATTTTCAACTTAATTCAGGAAAATTCCAGAAAACATAGAAAATCTAAAATATTGGAAAATGATGTTTAAAACTGAAACCGGTCAAATCGGAATACCAGAATGTCCAAATCAAGCAATTCACTAGGATCGGGTTCTCGGTTCAGATCAGAGCTGACTCCGAGTCCGTGAATCCGGATCCAAGACAAAACAATCATATAAAGAATTCATAATACAAAACAAATACAGGAAGTAAATCGAAAAATACGATCGAAAAATCTGAATACGCAACTAAGTACGTATTCTGGGAGCGGGGTGTTACACAATGTGTGATCTTGAAGCTTGAGCCCTGGAATCACTTGTGAAGCTTCTAAACTCCTTGTAGAAGCTAATCACCAACTAATATCTTGCTAATAGATCTAAAACTTAAACTCATAAGAATATTAGTAAACATAACTACATGAGTTAATCATCATCAAAACTAGAGTGGAAGGCCTTTGGGCCAACAATATCAACAAGGAAGCAATTAAGCACCTCAACTCATAATCTAGAGGAATCAAAGAGGAGAAGTTCTAGAGCCCTTCACGGGGAATCCGACTTCAATTTCTTGTTTTGAGTGACCGCTTGCATCATACATCTTAACTAGTTTTTAAAAGTGTATATGTGATTAGTTAACAACCTATTCACCCCCCTCTAGGTGTTTTTCATGAACCATTTGTGATCAAGTGAAGATCACCGATTTTCTTCTATTGTGATGTGTAGAGGTTGCGGCCTCTAGTAAGTAGTGAACGCGTTGGTGTTGCGACACCGCGAGAGAGGACTTATGAGTCCATTGAGTTCTAGTGAGAACTATAACGGTTGACGATCTAGTGAGATCGGTCACAGTGAAAATCCTTCATAGTGTTGAAGGCGGGAACATAGAGCAGTGGCTCGAACCTCGAAACATATCATCGTGGATGCGATTGCTTACTCTTTCTCTCTTCACTCTACTCTCTTCTTACTTACTTGAAACACTTATATTGTTTACTTATTTGCAAGTTTTTCTTGTGTTGTGATTGGTATTTGCTAGGTTGAAGTAAGTAATTTTTATTTCACATTATTTGCCATTTAGTAAAACCATCACCTATTCACCCCCCTTCTAGGTGATTTACAATTGGTATCAGAGCCTAACCCTAGTTTTGATTTAACCACCTTAGGGAGATCCTTTCATTTGGTTAATTCATTTGTTGAATTTGCTATTTGTGTGTGCACTTATACTTGTTTTCATGGCATCACATGACTTCTCTAGCATCAAGTCCCACCCAAATTGATGGTTGAACTTTCCCATTTGGAAGGTCAAAATGAACCTATTCCTTAAGTTCCTAGGAGTTAGAGTTGCTAAGGCCATTACCAAAGAATTGTTGTTGAACTCACGGTGATGAGGATACATGGTCGAAGCAACCGACAAGGACTCTGAGGCAATGCCAAAGCCAATATGCACTTACACAAGTATTAAATGATGATGATCTTTATCGTGTAATTAATTGCAAATTCACTTATGAAGTTTAGAATGATCTAATCATTACTCATGAGGAGATGTTGCAAGTTAAGAGATCTAAGTGACTTGCTTCTCGTTCTCAATATAAAAATTTTTACATGCTTGAAAATGAATGTATAGATGAGATACTTACTCGGTTCACCAAGATTGCTAATAGTTTACCTTCTTAGATGACACCATTGACAATGACCAAAAGATTCGCAAGGTCATTAGAGCTCTCCCCAAAGCTTGGGAAGTCAAGGCGACAACCCTTAAGGAGCTCAACGATAGAGAGGAGATGAATTTCTCCCGCTTCATTGAAAATCTCAAAACCTATGAGATGAAAATGAAGGTGAGAGAAGAAAGGGAGACACCAAAGTAGAAAGCAATGCTTTCAAAGCTACTCTCTCCACCATCGACAAAGAAGATTCATCCAAAGATGGAGATGAAGACTTTGCTATGCTCATTTGAAAAGTGGGCAAGATGTTTTATAAATGAGAAGATAAAGTAACTTCCAAAGAGGAAGACATCAAGGAAGATTTGAAAAGAAGGAGGAGATGAGTCCTTGCTTTCATTGCAAGAAGATGGGCCATCTAATTACGGATTGCCCCTCGCTTCAAGCCATTACCTCCAAGAACGTGCATAGGAAGAAGAAGGCATTGTACACCCCGCTCCCGGAATACGTACTTAGTTGCGTATTCAGGTTTTTCGATCATATTTTTTGATTTACTTTCGATATTTGTTTTGTATTATGAATTATTTATATGATCGTTTTGTCGTGGATCTGGATTTGTGAACTCGGAGTCAGCCCTAGTCTGAATCGGGGACCCGATCCTAGTGTATTACTCGATTTGATCTTTTCGATATTCAGAATTGATCAATTTCAGTTTCAAATATCATTTTCCAATATTTTAGATTTTTTATAATTTTTGGAATTTTTCTGAATTAAATTGGAGATCTTCAAAACCGGTGTCGACTAGTGCCGCTGACCAATTCTTAGATTTTTAATTACAAAGGGAGTTGAAATTCTAGAATGACTTTTACATTATTTCTTAAAATCATATTTTCTATCTAAATATATTTTTTGAGATTTTTCAGAATTTATCAAAATCCGGCCGACTCGGTGTAGACCAGCATCAATGGTGAATTTCAGGATTTTTATTTTAAAAATGGGATTGGATCTCTAAAATTTGACTTCACAAAATATCTTAAAATAATATTTATTATTTTAAATTTTTGAAAAACTTTTCGAGTTACTTCGTTCTCTGAAACCCCTTTTCCAAAAATCCAATTTTTCATTTTGGACTAGACTTACACCCTACAAAATTGCTTGGGCTTGGGGCTTTGGCTGCCCACCTCCGCCACTTTCGGCCATCTCCGGCCCTACGGCCGCCGTCGGCGACCGCCAGCCAAGCCATGGCCGGCCCTACCTCCCCCTTTCCTTCTTTCTTTCTTTCCTTTTCCTTCTCGTTTCTTTCTTTCCCTCCTTCCTTCCTTTCCTTCCATTTTTTTTTTTCTTCTCTAATTTTTCCCCTCAAACCTGCGTCTCTCCCTTTCTCCCATACTGCATCTCTCTCGCCCCCTCATCCTTGCATCTCTCTCTCTCCCCCTCCCTCCCTCCTTGGGCTCCACCTCTCATCTCCCTGTCTCTCTTTCTCTTATGATAATTGCTAGACGTGGATCTCACCCCTACGTCCAGGTAATTCCTTAACGCTATCTTCGTGTTTCTTGACATCTGTATAACGCGGTCTTCGCGTTATTGTATCAACGTGACGCGAAGCTCATGCTCGGTCTACGTTTTTCTCGTGTTATAGCTTAAACGCGGGTCTCGAATCTCACGTTTGTGGTATCTACACGACGCAACTCCCGCGTTTGTGACCCCCGCGTCTCACTCTTAAACCGGCCTCTCCCTGTGCACACTCTCTCTCCCTGTATACTCTTTCTCTCTCCCACTGTACACACTTTCTCTCCTGTGCACTCTTTTTCTCCATGGACTTCTCTCTCTAGCTCTCTATTTCTCTCTCCTCTCTCATTCTCTTTCTCTCTCTTGATTTCTTTCTCCCTCTATCAATTTCTATTTAACGCATATTTGCGTTGGTTACTGGATTCCGGAGATCAGGATTTCACAGTATTTTCTGTATTTAGGCTCGCTTTCCTTTTGGACTTTCCCGCTCCGTCGGGTCGACTTGTATTGTCTTATGTATTTGTATCTGGAACTAACACCTTCGCAGGTACCCTTACCTTCGGGCCTAACCTTCGGGTACAACTAGTGAGGTTTTAAAGTCCTCTGGATTTCTCTTATGCTACGCCTGGTAGGGCATCAACACTTTACCGGTTGCTCAGCTCGAGTGTAATTACCCTGTGAACGTGGCTTCGCCGTGAGCGGCAGTATGGCGTTCATGCGCTTGCTGCGACACGTGTGTTTAGCTACGCTGTGAGTGGTAACCTCTCTGAGCGTGATAGCATTTAGTGTTGTACATTAGCTTCGCTCCAGCCCCGCTTAGCTCCGCTTGGATGTTCGCTTGCTTACTAAATTACTTGCTTGCCAGTTTATCGATTCTTCTATTAATGATTGTAAAGAGTTTGAAATCTTACTTATACTGTTTTTCTTAAAAATGCATGATTTTTGGTATTTGTACCAGTCCCTTGTATCAGTACGATTTTCCTGTGTCACTTGACATGCTTTCGCTTGATGTGGCTTACATGTACTATGATGTCCCTTGCCACCTTCCTGATATCACCTCATGTCATGTTAACACCTGACACCTGACATGTTACTACTTGGCATTTGCTCCTTATTATGACATGACTTATCACCTGCCTCCTGACATATTAATACGTGACCTGTGATTATCACATTTACGGGAATAATATACTTGTTATCCTGTATTACATACAGTGACTTGAATCTTGTACTTATTATCCTGTATTATATATACAGTAACCTGAATCTATAGTACTCATGTACTCCTGAATTCCTGATCATGTCTTGCACCTGCTATTCCTGTAAATTGATAATTACATGATAAATCATAAAAAAGAACAACTTGCATCGGGTTGGGGGAAACTTGCGGCTGTTAATATATATTCGTGTTTACAGTAGCCCTAGGTATGTTGTGCAACTAAAATTTTCGGTCGAACTTGTGGGCCTCCAGGCGAACGAGGGGAGTGCTGGCTCCCTCCTTCCTGGTACCATCTGATAAGGGCATTCTATAAGACCCTCCTAAACGCATTGCAGCTGGTTCTAAGCACCAGCAACGAATTGTCCTGGACCGTCGTCCCGGGCATGCACGAGACCCACTGTAAGTATTGTTCGTTGATACCCCCGTTGGTTTCCAATAACAACCTTGATTTACTCAGATGTAGATATATGTGTGCTGGGACGCTAGTTCACATATCTAGACATCTGGGTAAGATGAATAATAATAATAATAAAAGATGTTATCTATGGATCCGTTATATGCTTTGCCATGTTTGCTTGTATCGGGTTTTACTTCGGATTTTCAGTTTTATGATTATTATACTATACCTGCTATATCCTGTCTTTCCACTTATATTCTATTCCACCTGTCTCCTGCTCTTATCTTATCATACTATGAGTCTCCCCTGCTTGATATCATTTGCTGTATATCTACTTGCTCCTGCATGCTTGTGCTCACGACATGGTTTTCAATGCATGTTTATGATTCAGATTTATCGATAAACATGTGCTTATCTATGCTCGCTAGTTGGCATTCACATCACCACTCACCGGGGAGTTCTGTCTGACTCCCCTAGAGCCTCATGTTTAGGTCTTGGAGCTTGGAACGTATGGATTCTCCCAGTTGCTGATCAGAGAGGCGCAGCGGTAGCGTGGATCTCCAGCAGACTGTCTGCAGCCCCATCCTTCCGGGCCCCTGCGTGTCTCCCGAGTTTTCCGGTTGTAACTCGTGAGCGCCATTTATACTGTTCATACTTGTGCATCCTTTGTATTCTCGTATTTGCGCCATATTGGTAATGTAATATTATGTAATATTGTAGTTCACCTAGAGGGGGGGTGAATAGGTGATGGCTAATCTAATGGTCACTTAATGGTAAATGATGCAAATAATGCGGAAGCTAAAAACAATTATGACCAAATTAAGACTTTTACACTATACACTATATATAACATAAGAGTGTTGCCGAATTCCCCGTGAAGGGCTCTGGACAAACTCCTCTAGATTCCCCTGAATGGGTTGAGGTGCCGCGTTGGCTCTCTTGGTTGAATACAAGTGTTAGTCAACAATCCCAAGCAAGTATGTCAATAAGAGCACAAGGAATATATCATGCATATAAAGGTAAAGACAAGGTAAGTAATGCAAGATATAAATGAGACAAATAGAGATAGAGAGAGAGAGAGAGAGAGAGAGAGAGGAGAGAGGAGAAAAGGCAATCGCAAACACAAAGGGTTTGTTTCGAGGTTCGAGCACACTTGCTCTACATCCCCGCCTTCGACACACGAAGGAGGATTCCACTATGCAAGATCCCAATGGATCTCTCCTCGGTGCCGCAACACCTACAAGCCCTCGGACTCTCTAGTCCCTTACACACCGGAAGCCCACCGGCTCGCCGAGGCCGCACCTCAAACAACCGAGTCCGCACCCGAACTCAAAACAATGACGAGCACACTTGCCCGTCTCCTCAAAGAACAAAGAAAAGATCTTTGGTGATCACAACACTTTGATCCCTTAAAACACTCTCACTACAACACACTATAGGATGTATAATCAATGGTTGCTCAAGTGTGGTGTGAGAAAATCAAGGATGTGAAAGGTGGAGGAAAACTCAAAGACTTTCTTTTAAACACTCTGATAAAACTTCCCTTTAGATAGGAAATATTTGCTCTCTATTTTGTGGAGAAAACCCTTTTAAAAGTCTGAAAAAAACTGGCTCTAAGAGACTCCCAAATCTTGTGGCAAAACAATGACAAGACCCCAATTTATAGGCTGCCAGAAAACTAGCCGTTGGGATCTGTCAGTACTGCCGGTCGACCGGCCCGGTCGACCGCCAACGGTCGGATTTCTGACCGTTGGAGCCCACGGTCGACCGGTGCGGTCAGCCGAACTTTCCAAAGAGCACTGCTCTCTGGAGCGGTCGACCGGCACGGTCGACCGTCCACCAGTTCACAAAGGCGTGCACGTTTGTGCACGTCGGTCGACCGGTCCGGTCGGCCGACTCCTGTATTAGTCGACTATAAAAGATCACTAGTCGACTTATACGAAGCCTGAAACAGTTTTCTGGGATTAAAAAGTTTGTCTTTTTGGCTCATATAAAATCCCATAAAATACTTAAAAATCTACAAAAATAGTTTTACCAATATACTTTGATATATAAACATGCTTGCACAAAATCAAGGCATGTTAAAAAAGATTGGACTATTTTTGTAACATGGAAATATTTGGCTCAAATGAAAACTTGTATTTTTCAAAACATGTTTTCTAAACTTTGTTTTTCCAAAACATCTTTTTCCAAATCTTTATCAAATACAAAAACAAGATATACTTTTAAGGCATAGTGTGTATGGATATGATCCACTACACAATCATAATGAAATATCTATGTTTTTTGTCATTAAGCTCTAAACTTGGTTTGGTTGAAAGATAAGTATATGGGAAACACCAAAAACCAAATAGTATCTTGTCACAAAGAAAAATCTTTTCTAAACTAAAAAATCTTTTATGAAAACAATTCTATCAAGAGTGTGTGTGTGATATAATACTTGAGCAATCCACCAACTATCTATCCTTTACATTTTATCTAAAACAAAAACAAAATCTTATACCTAGACACAAGTCTTGATCTTGAAGTCTTCCCTTGAAGTCTTCTCATCTTCTTGACTTGGTCCAAGCTTGATCCAAAAACTCCTTGGATCACACCGTGCTAGCTCCAAATCTTGACATTTTATCCTTTGTTGAGCTATGCACCTACTAAGATCTTGATAATGAATCTGTCACTAATTAAACACAAGATCATTAGTAAACATAACTTCATGAGTTGATCATCATC
Organism: Agave tequilana; assembly: GCA_038442645.1. Taxonomy (NCBI): domain Eukaryota; kingdom Viridiplantae; phylum Streptophyta; class Magnoliopsida; order Asparagales; family Asparagaceae; genus Agave; species Agave tequilana. The sequence goes on from JAVJIF010001703.1 coordinate 15,144, forward strand.
AAAACTAGGGGTGATAGACCTTTGGGCAACAATCTCCCCTTTTTGATGATGACAAAACTCATGAGGTTATATATATGCATGGATTAAAGTAAAGCTTCAAAGAAGCTCCCCCTTAACTCATGCATAACAATAAATGATAAGATATGACAATAAAGCTCATAAATACGTATGCAAGTATGGAGATAAAACATGCAACATGCATAAAAAATCTTTTTCTCCTATTTGCAATACAAAAATATATATGCATAAATAACAAGGAAGACAAATACTTCTCCCCCTTAAGCAATGAAAACATGCATATAAATCCAAATACTTCTCCCCCTTTTGTCAATCATCAACAAAGGGTTCAAAGGAAAATCAAATCAAACAAATTTTTTCTCCTCCTTTTTGTCAAAAACAAAAAAAAAATCAAGAAGGGGTCAAATCAAACATATCAACAAAATGTTTTTTTTTATTAATTTTAAAAAAAATTTTTAAAGGTATCAGAGCTCTTGTAAAACAATCAAATTTTTAAAGATACCAAATTGAAAATAATCATTATTGTAAAAACATATTGATACCAATTGACATTTAACAAATATGAAGTTGAAGCATTTTGATACCAATAGTAAACATATGAAAATTTTTATTTTTCATCATAAACTTGTGCTTTTAAAATGTGAACCAATTGAAAATTAAGCACATGAAAATCATATATATGTATGAGAAATGAGTATAACAAGTGAAATTGAAATATACATATATATAAGAAACAAAATATGAGTATATACAAATAAGTTCATATTGATACCAATTGAAACGATTCAATGATACCAATGACATAACAATAAAATCAAGTGTATATCTCATAACCTACCACCCTTCATATGCACAAGGTAAAAGATTTTCAATGAAGCATACAAGGCATATATCGCCCATCCATCCTCCCATTGATGGTAGGGGTTTTCAAAAATAGATTTGAAAATAAGCTTAGTTTGAAAAACTCTACCAAATGAAGAGATTGCACTAGTTAATATGAAAATGTTTTAAAACTAGTACGAAATCCTTCAAGCAAGGAATAAAGTAAAAGAAATGTCAATAAATCTCAATATTCCTTTAAATCATCACACACATTTTTTTTTAAAACAAAATTTATATTTCAAGATATATGTATGTTTTGACAACACAATAAGTATACATACATATCTCTTAAACACAATTGAGTCCATATAAATAGATTTGCATTAAAGGCAAATGACTCAAGAGGTATACATGTATATCTTAAAGTTTGGCAAAATACACATATACATGAAATGAGAGCACATGATCATAAATCAAATCCAAGGAGTGGAAATATAAGTTTAAAATGTATGTATTATCAAAATCAAGCAATACAAGCACATTTCATGGGTTCAAATAAGCATTCAAGCACAAATATAAATAGATTTATTTGTGGCCCACGATATGTACAAGTAAATCCTAGTGTTGATAAAAACTAACATATAAACTAATATTCAAGTCATGAAGCATCAAATTTTGAAAAAAAAATAGAATCATGTGTCAATCTCAAAAATTATTTGAAGAATAAATAACTAGTATAAATTGTTTTTGAAAAACTAGTTAAAGATCCTTCAAATATATCAAATCTTATGTTTTTCATAAACATAACTAGATACATAAAAATTTAAGCACTCATGGTCTATAAGGCTCAAAATGTTTTTAATAAAAGTGTGAGTGTTAAATGATCATGTAAATAGCATTTTTATGAAAATAGTCAAAGAAGCTCAAAAGTCACATTTTTAACAAAAATACGAAAAATCATTTTTAATCAAAACACTAATCTTCATGGTATATGTATGATTAATCCAATCCTAACAATACACATACATATCCCAAATCTAAAAGAGTCTATTAAAGATGTTTGCATGAAGGCAAGAGACTCACGGATATACATGTATATTTATTAGATTTGAATTAAAAATACATATACATGATGTAAAGCACAAAAATAAGGCAAAACATGTATAAAAGAGAATCATCAAAACTAGTCTATACATATGCATATAGTGGATACAAATGAGCATGAAGTTCAATCATATATGAGTCAATTGTAATTCACTATTTGTACATGTATACATGCAAGTTTTGATAAAATCTACATTTAAACTAGTTCATACCACATGAAGCACAATAAATCATAAAACATGAACATGCTATATGATATCAAATGAATAAGCATGTAAATAAAAGTAGGAGTTTAGAGATTGTTACCAACTCCAAAGCTCCAAATATGGTGGTTGTCCCACCAAAGCTCCTTGATAGTGATGCGTCTAAAGTGTGTCCATCCAATCCATGTGCATCCACTACCAAGGCACCAATTCTCTCACGTTTTGTGAGAGCCCTCACCTACATCAAAAGCAAAAGGTGGGGGTTTTGGTACCCATATTTTCTTGGGTCCTTTGGGGTTAGTCTTGTTGTAAGGCACCCAAAAATTCTTATTCTTAGCAAAATTAAAATGATCTAATCTATCATAAACAATATTTTGCTAAATGGCCTTTGCGGCCACAATGTGTACATACGTACACCTTAGTATGCTTATGTGTATGTGTATGATCATGTGTGGCAACATAAGCAATGCATGGTTATGATGTGCATGAATGTGTGGAGTTTGTTTCTTTGAAAACATTGACTCCAACCTAGAATGATTAAAAACACAAGAGTTCAAAGTTGAACTCAAACCATCCATTTTTATTTTTCAAATTCTTAATCTCATTAGTTGTGGCATGAAAAGCATGATGAGATAAAAAATCATTTTTCTTTTTCTTTTGTGAAACAAAATCTTTTTCTTTTTCAACAAATTTTCTTTTCAAAGTAATATTTTCTTGAAAAACAACTTCTTTTGTTTTTCCACCAAATCAATTTTATTTTTCAAAAGTATTGTTTCCTTCACACAAATCATTCAATTTTGAAAATAAGGAAACATTCTCATTTTTCAACTCTTTATTTTCTTTTTCCAAGCATGCCATTTTATTTTCTAATAAATCTTTTTCATCAAGCATGGCATCAAAATTCTTTTTCAAATTTTTGTTATCTTTTTCTAAACATGCAATGTTAGATCTAAATGTATCATGTTCTACATGCATGCAAGCAATGTTCTTTTTCAAATTTTTATTTCTTTCTTAAGCATGTCATATTTTCAAGAATTGTTTGACAAAATGAAGTGAGCTCATCATAAGACATGTCCTCATCATCGGATTCGGAGTTTACCTCAAGGGGGTTATCCCCTTGGACCATATAGCACACGTTGGAGATGTCGCTTCCAACGTCTGAGTCACTCCCCGCATAGTATAGATCTTTTTCGCCGAGGGAGGTGATGATGTTCCATACTACAAAAGCCGATTCAACATTAGAAACCCTAGATAAATAATCATCATTTAGGGTTGACTTGATAGCATGAAGGGCTTTTGCATTAGCCTCAAAATTCTTACCATCTAAAGAATATGCATTATTAGTAGTGGCAAGATATACATGAATGCCTAAGGCCTTGAGGTACCATGACAACTAACCTTCCAAATTTGGATGTTAAGGATGTCAAAGGTGGGTGGTGACATGAAGTCCATGGTGTGTGTACAAATATTGTGATTAGCCTAAAAATGAGGATCTTTAACTCTAGGTTGTTAGACCCAAATCAGAGTACCAAGCTCTGATACAAATTGTAGGTTCACCTAGGGGGGGTGAATAGGTGATGGCTAATCTAATGGTCACTTAATGGTAAATGATGCAAATAATGCGGAAGCTAAAAATAATTATGACCAAATTAAGACTTTACACTATACACTATGTATAACACAAGAGTGTTGCCGAATTCCCCGTGAAGGGCTCTGGACAAACTCCTCTAGATTTCCCTTGAATGGGTTGAGGTGCCGCGTTGGCTCTCTTGGTTGAATACAAGTGTTAGTCAACAATCCCAAGCAAGTATGTCAATAAGAGCACAAGGAATATATCATGCATATAAAGGTAAAGACAAGGTAAGTAATGCAAGATATAAATGAGACAAATAGAGAGAGAGAGAGAGAGAGAGAGAGAGAGAGAAAAGGCAATCGCAAACACAAAGGGTTTGTTTCGAGGTTCGAGCACACTGCTCTATATCCCCGCCTTCGACACACGAAGGATTTCCACTATGCAAGATCCCAATGGATCTCTCCTCGGTGCCGCAACACCTACAAGCCCTCGGACTCTCTAGTCCCTTACACACCGCAAGCCCACCGGCTCGCCGAGGCCGCACCTCAAACAAACGAGTCCGCACCCGAACTCAAAACAACGACGAGCACACTTGCCCGTCTCCTCAAAGAACAAAGAAAAGATCTTTGGTGATCACAACACTTTGATCACCTAAAGCACTCTCACTACAACACACCTATAGGATGTATAATCAATGGTTGCTCAAGTGTGGTGTGAGAAAATCAAGGATGTGAAAGGTGGAGGAAAACTCAAAGACTTTCTTTTAAACACTCTTGATAAAACTTCCCTTTAGATAGGAAATATTTGCTCTCTATTTTGTGGAGAAAACCCTTTAAAAAGTCTGGAAAAAAACTGGCTCTAAGAGACTCCAAATCTTGTGGCAAAACAATGACAAGACCCCCAATTTATAGGCTGCCACAAAACTAGCCGTTGGGATCTGTCAGTACTGCCGGTCGATCGGCCCGGTCGACCGCCAACGGTCGGATTTCTGACCGTTGGAGCCACGGTCGACCGGTGCGGTCGGCCGAAACTTTTCAGAGAGCACTGCTCTCTGGAGCGGTCGACCGGCGCGGTCGACCGGCACGGTCGACCGTCCACCAGTTCACAAAGGCGTGCACGTTTGTGCACGTCGGTCGACCGGTCCGGTCGGCCGACTCCTGTATTAGTCGACTATAAAAGATCACTAGTCGACTTATACGAAGCCTGAAACAGTTTTCTGGGATTAAAAAGTTTGTCTTTTTGGCTCATATAAAATCCCATAAAATACTTAAAAATCTACAAAAATAGTTTTACCAATATACTTTGATATATAAACATGCTTGCATAAAATCAAGGCATGTTATAAAAGATTGGACTATTTTTGTAACATGAAAATATTTGGCTCAAATGAAAACTTGTATTTTTCAAAACATGTTTTCTAAACTTTGTTTTTCCAAAACATCTTTTTCCAAATCTTTATCAAATACAAAAACAAGATATACTTTTAAGGCATAGTGTGTATGGATATGATCCACTACACAATCATAAGAAATATCTATGTTTTTGTCATTAAGCTCTAAACTTGGTTTTGGTTGAAAGATAAGTATATGGGAAACACCAAAAACCAAATAGTATCTTGTCACAAAGAAAAATCTTTCTAAACTAAAAAATCTTTTATGAAAACAATTCTATCAAGAGTGTGTGTGTGATATAATACTTGAGCAATCCACCAACTATCTATCCTTTACATTTTATCTAAAACAAAAACAAAATCTTATACCTAGACACAAATCTTGATCTTGAAGTCTTCCCTTGAAGTCTTCTCATCTTCTTGACTTGGTCCAAGCTTGATCCAAAAACTCCTTGGATCACACCGTGCTAGCTCCAAATCTTGACATTTTATCCTTTGTTGAGCTATGCACCTACTAAGATCTTGATAATGAATCTGTCACTAATTAACACAAGATCATTAGTAAACATAACTTCATGAGTTGATCATCATCAAAACTAGGGTGATAGACCTTTGGGCCAACAAATATTGTATCACATCTGGTGATAACCTTGTAATTGTATTCATATGTTGGAATGTATAATGCACCACGTACTTCCGTACTCTGATTCTTTCCTGTACTGATGCTTAGCGTATATACGTGAGGGTATTTCTGACCTGCGTATATACGTCGCAGTAACGTCTCGTACCCGCAGGATCGAGGCGTTACAGTAATTGTAGCCACTTGGGATGATTCGGAAACGGATTCCGAAGAGGAGATTGATGCCGCACACGTTTGCTTCATGATAAACGGAGAGGAGACTTTCATGATAAATCTCGAAACCTCTTTAGAAGATAATGAATTAACCATGGATGAACTTGCACAATTTTTTGAAGAATTATAAAATAGATATGAAATTTCTCTTGCACAAAATAAAAAATTGAAAATAGAAAATGAATTTTAAAGAATAAGCTAGAAATTATTTTAAAGAGAAAAATGACTTATTTATTTCTTTGAGAAAACAAAAAAGGACTTTGATAAATACAAACTTGTTTGTAAGGGCAAAAGCCCTAATATTGATTTTAACAAAAATAAATTTTTAAATATTCAAAAGCGTATTGATGTTTTGGATACCACCTAGAAAAAGTGTGCATTTGATATGAACAAATTTGCTTCTATATTTCCAAAGAGAAAAACTCAAAGAAAATAGACACCTCATTCATCTCACACACACCATGAAAAACTTGCACAACATGCACATATGCATCAACATAAGCATGCTTTCATATATGGTGCACATGAGGACTCAAAGGTCATTTAGCTAAACTTTTTTTTATGTTAATTTGAACATGTTAAATAAAAATGTTTGGGTTTGAGAAAGTACTAACCCTATAGGACCAATTTGGGTGCCAAAGAACACACCAAACTTGCCTGATATAGGTGTGTCATCCTCCTCCACGATATAGGGGAGATGGTGCCTTGTGGTGGATGCATCGGAGCTCAAAGGATTAACTGTGATATTGCATCGCTATCAAGAAGCACCTAATTTGGAGATTGCCTATGGTATGATAATTTTTCCATTTGAAAATTTCATTTCTAGCTAGATCTATATATGCATTGGATTAGCTAGTCTTTTCTTTGTGTTAATATGCTTTAGTTGTGAATACATGATTTTTTTGGCTTGCCTATACTTGAGCTAGTCTTTTAACATTGCATATGTTTTTTACTAGACCATGAATTGCTTGCCCATGCTTATAGTATTTACATAGACTTTTGCTATATACGTGTATATATTTTATTTATATATCTATCTTGTGTTGGGTATTATATTTAAACCATATTTAAGTAATAAATCAAGATAGCAATTGCGCGCCTAAACTTTTATCTAGAGGAATGACGAAGAGAAGTTTAGAACCCATTAAGGATATTCGGCTTTAATATCTTGTTTTTTAATCGCTTGACATATGATTTAAATTGTTGAAAAATATATTTTTATAGAATAATAAAAAAATGTTTTGCTATTATTTTCTTATTTTTCATGCCTATAAGATTTTTGGTGTTAATTCTTTATTTTATGTATAAAATTATCTAATTTAAAATATTTTCTAAAGCCCTTAATTCATATTTCTTATAACTGTTTTTGGGTAGTTCTGGTCGACCGAGTTGACCTGGAATAGGTCGGTCGATCGGGCGGTCAACGAGAAAACTTGAATACACAAAAAAAATATTTGGCCTAAGCCGATCGATCGATCGGTCGACCGACTGTAACCGAGAAGCTCTCCCCGGTCGACCGGGCGGTCAACCATGAGTCGTGTCTGCTGCCTTTTTGCCTATTTTTAAAAACCCTAAAATCCTAAATTCTCTCTCATTTCCTTTCTCCACCGACTTCATCCTCTTCTCCTCCCTATTTCATTTCCTCCCATCTCTCCAAATCCCTTCCAATCTCAAATTAAACCCTAAAATTTGTTGGATCTCTCCTCAAAAGTTTAGATCTGTTTGATTTCAAGGAGAAAATTTTGTTTCTTCAAGGTATAATCCCTAATCTCTCAAAATCTTTTTATTTCATGCATTTTTATAGAAATCTTTCTATAATTCGTGCCTAAATCTTGTTTATCAACTTTCTACTTCTACCATGTCTAAGAGGTCTAGATCTGAGAAGGGTAAACAACCCGAACCAACATCAAACCCCTTTGTTTCACAGAATGCGTCTCATAGATTTTATATGATCCATAATAAGCATGTTATTTGTAGTAGAACTGTTGTGATTGCTGATTTTGAACACTTGCATCTAGCAAATATTTTGAACACAAGCTCTCTTGAGCACCTAGTCACCATTAAGGAATTTGTCTACCCTGAGCTTGTGCCCTATTTTTACTCTAATTTGACTTTCCAAAACAATCATGTCAGATCTAGGGTTCTGGGTAAGACATTAACATTTCTTTAGATCAATTTGCCCATTTGCTACGTCTCTTCTGTGAGGGTGTAGATATATATAATATTGATATACATGATTTTAAATATCTGACGGTGAATCTGCCCTTACCGCATCTCTCCTGTTTCACGACGATGATAACCCTACTTTAGTTATGAACGAGGAGGTGAAGTATTATACGCTCACCATCCAGGTCCTAACTAAAATAGTATTCTATAACATCTTACCAAAATCAGGAGAATATAGTTATGCTCGGGGTTCTGCTTCCCTCTTGATCTATTGCCTTCTGAAAGGCATTAGAGTTAATATTCCTAAGCTCATCATCAATTATATAGCTTCTAGGCACCTCCTGATCCCAAACCGGCATTTACCATTTAGGATGCATTACCTCACCTTTCAAACAATTTAAATTTGATCTTTCTTGAACAGTCCATGAACCGTCTGTTGATATCAATAGCACTCTCCTAAAGAGGATGCGTGCTAGGAGCATGATCTTACTTCTCTGCCCCTCCTATCAATCCTGCTGTTGCCCCTGGATCCTCTTCAGCCTCCTCAGCTTCTATTGATCCATACTCTGCCCTCTATGCTCAGCTTCATGAGCATGATCTGAAGATGTCAGCAAACTTTGAAAGGATTGAGTACAGAGTTTTAAACAACCTACAATACATCTACTCATGTATTTGATATATTCAGACATGCGTCGACGAGACCTACAGTAGGAACGCTTGGCCTGTTTCACTTTCGATAGACCACGTGCAGCCTTTTCCTGCATCGGGTTCTCCGTTTGACACTTGGGTATCTCCTCCAGCTCATTCCGAGGCACTAGCTTCTCCTAAAGATTCAGACTTTCAGGAAAAGTGACCCCTTTTCTGTTGATGACAAAAAAGGGGAGAGAAATTTTGTGGAGTTAACTGGGAGTTTTATTCTTATGTCTTTATTTATGTACTCTTTTATTTGGATGATTAGTCTACGATTATGCATTATTATATCGCATTTCCCCACCGATTTATGAATAAATTGTCGGTCTAAACCGTGTTTTGGTCTCTATTGCAGGTAAATCAAGAGTTCAAGGGCAAAAGAAGTAATAAGAGCTTAATTAAACCCCTTTTAGGGTAATTAACCCGAATTTCGTGGAGGCCAAGTAAGGGATCATTTAGAAGATACGACGACCTAGACTCTTGCGCATGTAAGACAAATATTCGGGCGAAATTACTAGAAATGGAATATACCAGGAAGCACCTAGAGCCAAGACAGATCCCCGCAGCACAACTAGGGAGTTAACTCCCTGGTTTGGCTGCGGATCCGCAGCAAAAGCCGCGGATCCACGACCCATTGGTGGGGCCACACGTCGATTTTCGACGCGTGGCCCGTCTCGTCTTCCAGAAGCTACCTATGCCTATAAATAGCCCTGTATTTAGCCAAAACGGGAGAGTTTTTCGTTTTTAAGCTAGGGTTTCTATGTTTTAGGTAGTGTAGGTAGGTGTTCTTCATTTCCTATATTTTTTTATGTTATTTCGTTTTTAGATCTTGTAGTAGGGCTGAGAGATTCAGAGAGAGAGATAGAGAGGGATTGATGTAATAGATGGTGACAATCTATGTAAAGGTGCCTCCTTTTCTTTTCGATGTAATCTCCTCCATCTTCTACATGATGCTTTGCTAACTTCTTTTCTTCTCATGGCAATCTAACTACTAACCACTAACCATCTAACCACTTACCTGATAATCCACATGAATCTAATAGCCTCTATAAGGCCTTGCTCTTGCAAGAGCCATTGATGGCTCATGATGATGGGTTCTAACATCTAACTTGCTAACTTGCTAACCAAGCTAACTCTCTCTTATTTCATGCTTGCTTCTAATGGTTTGATGATCTAATGTTTGTATTAGCTTGCTCTTGATGCAAGTTTGAATGTGATGAACCATCTTATTTGCCATGCTTTGTATCGTCTCTTGAAGCCAAGGATTAGTAATGGCCAAGGAACCATGTGAGACAACTATCACTAAGAGGTTAGCATGGTTAGTGGATCATTAGTAGTTAGTAGCCATGAGTTTTCTTTTATCTTGCTTTAAAAAACTATTTCCAAGTATCTTTCATATTGTTTTTTCAACGCTTCTTCGTTTGTCTTTATTTTCATTTTCTTTACCACAAGCTTCTTCTTCTTTCCTATTTGTTTTCCAAACCACTTCTCTTTTGTTTTCTTCGCCATTTCATCACCTTCTCCACCTACCACATGCTTGTTTTCCTTTCCTTTTCTTTTCTTTTCTTTTCTTTTCTTTTCTTTTTCTAATTCTTTAACAAAGAAGAACTGTTAACATAAAACGTGAATAGAAACTGTTAATATTTCTATCGCCTCCCGTCCCTGTGGATTCGACCCGTTGAGCCAATGCTATAACGGAAGTATCGAGGGCACATTAGCACATATACGAGCTTTTACATCGATTTCACAAATACACATTTTAAGAGTGCTAGTTCCGCCCCGATCATTGGACATGTAGTATTTGGTGTTTGGACGTGTGTTTTTTATATTGTAGTACTCATTTTGTGGTATGGAACTTATTTTGAGGTTGGCATGAACCTCTGTATGGATAAATTTCTTTTATGATATCAATATTGTCTTTGGTAGTGTGTATCTCTTTTTATGATTGATATTTGATACATATCTTCTATGTGTGGTATGTGGTGTTTTGTATTCTTTTGTATCTTTTGTAAACCAACCGTTTTACCACTTATTTTGAAGGTTAGAGGTTATTGGTTTGTTGGAGGAAACCGTTTATGCATATACCATGTAATTCTGTATTCTTGGTATGCATAAATTGGTTGCATAGAGCTTGATTGATATATCTTATTCATATGCTTTATTAATGCATCTAACTTACATGTCAAGTTTCATATATGTATGTATTTAGGGGGAGCTTCGCTTGAAATTTCTTTCCAAATTATTTGTGATAACTCCATATGTTTTGTCATCATAAAAAACGGGGAGATTACTGGCCCAAAGGCCATTAGCCCTAGTTTTGATGATAACAATACATATGTAGTCATGTTTTTAACATTTTGTTTAACAAAGTTTCAGGTTAACATTTTGTTGCTTTTCGGCTCCATCACAAGGCTCACACGTTTAGAAGCCAAGAAGATATAGATCTCAGATCCTAAGCACATAGAAGAGCCCAAGGATCAACTTGTAAAAGAAGACTATATCAAGATTTGTATTTTTGCTTTTTGCACTTTAGACAGGATTTATAGTCATTTGTTAAAACCAAGATGATATAGGTTGATAGCTCTTTTGGGATTGACACACATACATCTTTCATATCTCTAAAGTGTTTTAAAAAGAGTTCAAAACATTTCTCTTTTCTATTTTCAAGATCAAGTTTCAAAAAAATGAGTTCCGAAAAAAATCAGTTTTCGAATTAGAAAAGTGTTTTTACAAAATATAGTTCTAACTTTGTTTTGTGTTGATCCAAGATCAAACACTGATTCTATCAAGTCCCTAAAACTCTTTTTTGTATTTAAAGATCAAAGTTTATTTTGTCAGAAAAAGATTTCTTTCAAAAAGATTTCCATAACAAGTCTTTAGGCCTAAGTCGGTCGACCGACTGGTCGACCGTAGGCAGAGCAGATTTGCTCTGTCGGTCGACAGAGCGGTGGATCGACATGCACCAAAATGCATTGTGTGCACTTCGGTCGACCGGGCGGTCGACCAAGTGCAAGAGCTTTTCTCTCGGTCGACCGCCCTGGCCGACCGACAGGGAGCTTTGCTCTCTGGTTGGGAAACGATCGATCGATCGGTCGACCACTATCCCCAATAGTAAAAAATCCGACCGTTGGTGGTCAACTGGCCGGTCGTCGACGATAGAAGGATTTCCTTCTTTTTTTCCCAAAGGCTATATTCTCTTTTTTTTTGGGTCTTTTCCAATGGCTCTTTTAGGTTTTCTCCTCATGTTTTCATCTCCTATAAATAGTGGGACTATAGAAAACCCAACAATAAGATTTAAGAAGTTAGAAAAAGATTTTACAAGTTTAGAAGAAGATTTAGTCAAGTTTTAATCTTCTTGAGAGGTTTTCTTTTGAGCCAAAACTCCACATTCTTGATTTTTAGCTTCAACGTTCCCTCAGATCTTTACTGCAAGCTATTTCCGCTACACAATCTCATAGAGTTTCACCTCCTCATCTTGGTTATAGGATTATACTTGTGAGCCATTGTGATCAAGTGAAGATCACCAATTTTCTTCTATTGTGAAGTAGGTTGTGGCCTCAAGCGAGCTAGTGAGCTCCGTGTTGGTGTTGCAGCACCGCGAGAGAGGACTTGTGAGTCCATTGAGTTCTAGTGAGAACTTGCAACGGTTGACGATCTAATGAGATCAGTCATAGTGAAAATCCTTCATAGTGTTGAAGGCGGAGACGTAGAGTTGTGGCTCAAACCTCAAAACATATCATCGTATTTGCGATTGCTTACTTTTTCTCTCTTAACTCAACTCTCTCTTTATTTAATTGCACACTTATATTGTTTACTTATTTGCAAGTATTTCTTGTGTTGTGATGGTATTTGCTAAGTTGCTACCAAGTAAATTTTTTATTCCACATTATTTGTCATTTAGTATAGCTATCACCTATTCACCCCCTCTAGGTGATTTCCAACCCCTACACTTATCTTTTGCTCGCCCTGAGCAAAACATAAAAACTAACCTAGGAAATTATTAAACCACTTCATAAGTTACTTGATTGCACTGAGTATGTGTAACAAACCATTAAACGTCTAGGTTTTTCCTAGAGGACGTTTGGTGTTGCGGCACCGCGAGAGAGGACTTGTGAGTCCATTGAGTTCTAGTGAGAACTTGCAACGGTTGACGATCTAGTGAGATCAGTCATAGTGAAAATCCTTCATAGTGTTGAAGGCGGAGACGTAGAGCTGTGGCTCAAACCTCAAAACATATCATCGTATTTGCGATTGCTTACTCTTCTCTCTTAACTCTACTCTCTCTTTATTTAATTGCACACTTATATGTTTACTTATTTGCAAGTATTTCTTGTGTTGTGATTGGTATTTGCTAGGTTACTAGTAAGTAAATTTTTATTCCACATTATTTGTCATTTAGTATAGCTATCACCTATTCACCCCCTCTAGGTGATTTCTAACCCCTACACTTATCTTTGCTCGCCCTGAGCAAAACATAAAAATTAACCTAGAAAATTATTAAACACTTTCACAAGTTACTGATTGCACTGAGTATGTGCAACAAACCATTAAACCTCTAGGTTTCCCTAGAGGACGAGTTTTATATCGTGAGGGTTTTCAGTGGATTACACCCACAAAATCCATAAAGAAAGATAAACAAATTGCTAGTGTTTTCGAAAAGCATTTGAAAAGGAGAGAAATATTTGAAGTATTATTGTAAGAGTTCAAGTAATCTATAAGTTATAGGAAAACTAATTTTTTATTCCTAAACTTAGTCTCTATTCAAAAAACTTGTTATCAATCAAGGTAAGAAATCAAACTGTATTCTCATCTAGTCTATTACTTTACCTTAAGTCATATGCACCTTCTAAACCGTGAAATTTTAACTAAGGGTTCTTTAATTCCAACTCTTATGCATTATTCATTTATTTTTTGTTTTTGGTGCTATTATTCTTAGTTCTATTAGGCTTTCTAATATACCCATGTAACTAACCTTTAATCGACGACTCCTAAACCGGACGATCTTAGGGCACGTGGTGAGAAAACACCTCAAGGACCTAAGGACTCGAGCAGATAAGGCCACAAAACTAAGAATTTTATTATATGGACCACTTCTAGGCGTGAATGCTCATGCTTTATGAGGCACAAATACCCAGCTTAATCAGAGGATTTTTGATATAAGTATACATATTTCTTTCTTTTTTTTCTTTATTTTTTCTATATAAGGCATAAGAATTTTTATTTTTGAACCCTAAGTGTGTAAGTGTATAAAGCATGCATATTTTATCAAGGTAAAAATCAAGACTAAATTAGTTTTTCAAATTTTCTTCCTAACTCTAGAAATTAAACAAATAATCTTATTTTGCCCAAGTATAAGAATCTAATTATGATTCTCCTATTCCTTAAAATTGACTTAATTTTTACAAAATATATGTCAAAATATTGCTCTCTTTTCAAAAAGTTTTTTTTTAAAGAAAGAAAAATCTTAATTTTTATTTTAAATAAAAAGAAAACCTATGTTATGTTAGAAATCTGCCCTACACCTATCTCATGCATTGTCCTCAATATATGAATGAATGCATAGATGCATGAAAAAGAAGAAAGGAAAGGAAAATATTATCTAAGGTGGTGGTTCCGATGGCAGTCAGATTGGGCCAAGCGTTGCTACCCAATCAAAATAATATGGTGGTTCACGGAACCCACCTTTATTGACCTTTTTTCTATGTACATAATTACAATCCCCAATATTAATAGAATCATGAAAGATCTTATCATGAAAACTATTCCCTTTACATGATCAGTCTTGAAAAATCATCACTGAGTCATTATGGTCAATATCTATGTCCAACAAAAGAATGTGACTTGGTGAAATAATTGACTTGGATTCAAGAGTGATAGGTCAGGAACCATTATTAACTCAGAAAAAGCAACTTTGGGTTCGAGAGTCGTTTTGGTTCAAGAGTTGAGTCCAAATCAAAGAATTGAAATTAATATTCTTCTCCCATCAATGGAATGTGACTATCCAAATTTGGTGATTCAATTTCTAGATCTATGGATACAAGAATAAATGTTGGCTCCAGAATTGATTCAAACTGGATAATAATACCAGAGTCAACATAAAATTGAAAATGAAAATTGAATCACAAAGTTGGGGATCAAAGTCACATTCATATTCATGTTCAATCTCATTGAATGAAAAACTTGCCAATTGTCTAAAGTTTAGAATTGGTCAAGTTCAAATTTGTGTGATAAAATGAGTCTTGATCAAAGTCTCCAAGGCACCAAGATTCTTTGTTCCTATCAATATGATTAGGGTAATCTGGAACAGTTGAATATGGTTTGGGTAGAGTTTCTCATTTCTATCTTTCACTATGTTGATATAATGATTCATTTGTGCTTCTAGCCTATTGATAGATTGAAAAAAATTATTTTCGACTAAATCAGGTTTTTCATGCTCCTATCTTAGTCCATAGATTCTTCTTCTTGTTGTGGGATTTGGAACATGGAGTAAGGTTCTTGGATTTGGGAGTCTTATGGGAATTGTGAGCCATCATTTTAGCTTTTATTCTTGGGACTCAATCATGACTTCTATACTTTTCATACCCTCAGATTTTTTTTTATTGGTTAATCATGACTAGAAAAATTATAGGCTGAATATTGGAATGTGGTTGACAATATGACTCGGGAAGTTGTATTCCCATTGACTCTATGAAGAGTAGTGATAATTATTCTAATCTTGTTCATAGTACTGGGACTAGGTCATGTATTGATTCAAATAATACCAATCTGACACACTTGTTGTTAAAGTTATGATATGTTGGGTTAGTAATATTCAAAAAAGAGATCAAGGTGCAATATAGAATACCATTAAAATTGAAAAAATTATTGTTATAAGACATATCACACAAGAAATATTAAAAACAAATTTAAAAAATAAACAAATAAAAAAAATCCACATAAGTTAGGGTAAACCTTAGACCTAGACGTAAATGTCCACGGGAATATATTGCAGAATCTGACCACAAGTTAATCGGTCAAGCAAGGGCAAGATCAGTGGAAGGTATCCGTGCCTAAACAGCGGGCCTAATTATGCTAAACCACTATTCTTTGAGGTTTTGCCTTATCAATCCCCAACCTTTGACACCAATTGGCAAGAGTCAAATTCTAATCAACTTTCCCCTTAGGTCAGTCTCTTATTTGAGTCCGAAATGTCCCTAGGGCCAACGTTTACTCAGTTTTAATTAGGCTTGGGTTAGTGAGTGAGGAAATTGTCTGTGGGCTAAGGGAGGGTAATGACTTTCCCACCTTATCTTGTTTATAGGACAAGCCATAATTCAGTTTAGTGCAGTGTACAAGTATATATAAAAAGTAGCACTCAAGCAATATTTCATACAAGAATGAACCTTATATTAAATGCTATGCATACATACTTTGGCTCCAATACTCTTCAATACTAAATAAAATGTAACGAAATAAATGTTGGCCCAAAGGCCTTCCACTCTAGTTTTGATGATGATTAACTCATGTAGTTATGTGTACTAATAATCTTGTGTTATTTAGTTTCAGATCATTAATCAAGTTATTAGTTTGTGATTAGCTTCAACAAGATGATTTGGAAGCTTTCACATGTTGATTAAAGAGCCCGAGCGTCAAAGATCATGTATAGCACTTGCTCGGTGGATCAAAGAGTTTTGGATCGAGTCGGCTTGGAGATTGCGCTCTACAAGAAGACATCGGTACCCAGTTTAGTTTTGTGTTTAGATCCAAATTGTAAATATTAGAATAGTATGATATGCTCAAGTTCACAACACACACGTTTCATGTTTTGGTTTTCGGTTTTTGGTTTAACCGATCTTGGTTTTCATGAATAGATATTATATCAAAACAAGTTTACATGGTTTAGTGTATATTAGATTTGTTCTATATACATGCATGCTTCAACTCTTAGACAAACTTACCTTGATATACCATTCATGTGTTTTAGGTTTTGTGTTTTAACAAAACTTTTTTTGGAATTAAAGACAAAAACTATGATATATATGTTTCATGTATATAGGATTATATCCATATACATCATGCCTAAATGTTGTTTAATATCATGTTTTTGTAATTAGATGAGTTTTGGACAAAATGTATTTTCTATTCAAAAAATCCAAGTTTTAGAAAATACAGTTTTTGGATTTTGGTAAACATGATAAGACACAAAAATGTTTCAAGATGTTTGAAATTTTAACACAAGTTTATTTTTCAATATAAAATGATAAAACCATTTTTGTGTAATTTTAGAGATTTTATGGGAATTTATTGAATAATAAATAACATGTTTTTGCTGACCAGAACAGCCTCTGCCAGGCTAGGTCGGTCGACCCCTACGGTCGACCGTACCAAGTAGCCGGTCGACCGTATCAGTCGACCGACGTGCACGGATACGTGCACGCTGGCTGCCTCTTGGTCTGGTCGACCGCACGGTCGACCGACTGAAAGCAGGTTGCTCTCTGTTTTCTACGGTCGACCGCCCGGTCGACCGGTAGCTGCTAACGGTCAAAATTTACCGTTGGACGGTCGACCGGACGGTCGACCGGTAGTTCTGTTTTGGCATAAATTGCTGCCAACGGCTATATTTTTCTGGGGGCTATAAAAACCCCATCAATGGCCAGTTTTCACTAAGAATTTTTGTGTGCGAATTTTTCCTTACTCTCTGGTGTTTTTACAGCAATCAAAAGAAGTTTTTGGACTTAAATTGAACGATCTAATTGGTGTTTTTGCTAGGGTTTGGAATATCAAAGAAAAGGGTTTTTGGGAAAAAGAGTTTTGATTCAACTTCTATATCTTGGTTTCAGTTTTTCCAAGGATTTTCTTTGTGATTTTGATTTCCATTCCATTGGTTTTCTCCACACTTGAGCTACAACTACTTTCTTATTCTATAGGATCTTTGTGTGGGAGAAAGAAATTGTTTGTGGTTGTTCGTTAGACCACCAAGTTGTAAACCCAATCTTTGCTTGGCTTTGTGCCTTTGGATTGTATCCCTCAAGTTGTGAGATGATTGTTTGTTGGGTTGGAGTTGTGCCTCAAGGAGGAGGTTGTGTTTGTAAGGAGAGGAGTTGGGTACTCCTTGTAATTATTATTGCCCCAAATCCTCGGTGGAGGTTCCCTTTGTGGGAGTCCTTTGTGGACAAGCTAGTGGACTTAAAATCCTTCTGTGTGAAGGCGGGGATGTAGAGCTGGGTGCTCGAACCTCGATACATATCTTGTTGTTTGCGCTTGTTCCTTTGGCTCTTACTCTATCTCTCTCTCTCTCTCTTTACTTTGTGCCTTGCATTAATTCATATTGTTCATTCATAATTATTTGCTTGGCTTGTTTGAGTGTGCATCTCTTGTTAATTGCAATTAGTTTCTAAATTCCGCATTTAGTTCAATAGATTAGCATTATCACCTATTCACCCCCTCTAGGTGATTTCAATTGTATCAGAGCCTCCGCTCCTGATATTTAGGTTTAACCACCTAGGAGTAAGATCTTGGTTTGCTAATCTTCATTTGCATTTCATTTGCACACATATAGTTGCACTCATGGATTGCCCTCCTATGTTTGACTTTTTTAGACTTGATGTTTGGAAGGCCAATATGAGTAGTCACTTAAAAAGCCTAGGACATCTAGTTTATCAAGCCACTACTAATGAATCCTACCAAATCATAGCAAGCATAAGAAGGCCAATGCATTAGCACTTAAAACACTTAGAGCATCTCTTAATGAAGATCTTTTACCGGTGTTTGATCGTTATGATTCGGCTTTTGCAGTTTGGAGCATATTGACTTCTCCCGAGCTACCAAGGATTATCAACAAGTTGAGGAGATCTAGGAGAGACAAGTCCGACGAGCATTGCCTCATGGTCCAAGGGAAAGACTCCCTTGAGGTACAATCGGATTCTCAACTAGATGATTGCTCTAGTTCCTATTGTGATGGTTGTTTAGAAGCACAAACCTTAAATATGGAACTTGCCACAAAGCTTGAAAATTTTTTGAAAAAACATAATCTTTTGAAAAAGAATAATCTTGAATTAAAAGAAGAAATGAAGGATTTGTGCTCAACTTTTGAATCGGTTTTGCAAGAGAAGGAAGAGATTACTAGTGAACGTGACTCACTAAGATCTCAACTAGACCTTGCCCTAAAAGAGATTGATGCTTTGAAAAGCAAAAATGATTGTGATGATGTTGTGAAAAAACAATGAGGTTTTATCTTCAAAATTGGATTTTATTTTAAAAGATAACCTTGTTTTGAAAAATGAAATTGATTTCATTACAAAAGAATTGGATTTAGTTTTAAAGAAAAATGAATCTTTGAAAAATGATATAGATTCTCATGTTTGCCATGCTAGTGTAGCTTCTTCTTCTAGCACATCTATTGCATGCTCCACTTTATCTTCTAGTATTGAAAATGACATAAATGTTTTGAAGAAAAGTGTTGAATGTTTGGGCTCCACTTTGAGCCAATGTACTTTGAATCATACACGCTTGGAAACCTTGGTTCGCAAGAAACAAGTTCCATCTTTACATGTACACCCATCACGGCATAGACATGCTCATCGCGGACACAACATAACATGTATGCTCATGTGTACACGTGTACACATTGTGGTCGAAAAGGCCATCTTGCTAGATTTTGTTATGATCGTTTACATATTGAAAATTAGCAAATAATCTTGTTTGGGTTAGAAAGATACTAACCCCGTGGACCCAAAAGAAAATGGGTACCAAAGACCACCCCTTTGATTTTTGATGTAGGAGTGGGCACTCGCATAACGTGAGAGTGTTGGTGCCTTGAAGTGGATGCGTTCCGTGCTCAAAGGAAACTTTTTGGATGCATCACTTTCAAGGAGAGTTTGGTGGAGAAGACCACCATTGGTTTGGAGAAATAGAGAGGTGCCTTCATCGGTTTGATATCAATCTCTAACTCCCATTTTTATTTGCATGCTTTTCATGATTCATCACTCTATAGCATGTCTTATTGTTCATTATGCTTATGTCATATTGATTAGTTTAGTGTTATACATGTTTAGTTACTTGAGACACCCATGTTTTATATGGATCTATACTTAGTGTTCTCACCTTGTTTAAACTAATGTATGCACTAGATCTAATGTACATGCATATACATAATGATCATATGGATGTTTATGATTTTTGTTTTGATTGAATCATGTTTTGCTTAGTATGTTGAATGCCATGTTTATTAGACCTTTGACATACATGTATAGCTTTTGAGATCACCCATGTTTAGATGGACCCATTTGTTGTGTTCTCACCATTGTTTAGCTATTATGTATTTCATGATTCTAATGGCATATGGATTTATTTCATGATCATTTTTATGTCTATCATATTGATTTATGTGTCGTTTTATGCTTCATGATTTGAATATATGTTTAGATGTTAGTTTTCATAAAAACTAGGATTTATACTTGTACATAGAATGGGCCACAAGTAACTCCTTTTTTGTTTGTGCTTGAATGCCTATTTGTACCCATTAGATGTGCTAGTATAATCTAGTTTTGATGATTCATGCATTCTAACTTGTATTCCTCATTTTGGATATGTTTCTATGATCATGTGTTTTAACTTCATGTATATGTCTATCTTTTCCAAACTATTGATTATACATGTACATCCTTGAGCCACGTGACTTCATGCATATACTTTTGTGGACTCATTTGTTTAGGATATGTATGTATACTTTAGTTTGTACATGACATACATATGCCTTGAAGTTTAAATCGTTTTGATGATTTTCATGTTTTTAGGTAATTTCAATTTGTAATGAAAATCTAGTTTCTCATGCTATTATGTTTTTAAGGAATTTCACATGAGCTTAATTGAATATTTTCATGTTGATATGTGTCACATAACACTTGTACACTCACTTTATTAGTTTACTCATGATTTGTTTTCATGAGACTATGATATGTGCTTTATGGATTTTGAGTGTTTAGTGATCATGTGATTTACATGTGTTTCATAAAAAACATTTTGTTTTATTCCTTGCTTGAAGGATTTCGTACTAGTTTAAAAGTTTTTCCTATAACTAGTTCGTATTCTTCACTATGGTAGAGATTTTCAAACCTATTTTTGAAAACCCCTACCTTCTAAGGGCGGTTGGTTGGGCGACCATGCCTTGTATGTGCTTTATTGAAAATCTTTTTAAACTTGAGCATGAAATGGGTGGTAGGTTATATGAGATATACATTTGATCTTATTGTTGTTTCAATTGGTATCATTGGATTCTTTCAATTGGTATCAATAATTGACATTTCTTGTATACTCATATATTTGTATGTATGAATGCTTTCATTTCAAATAGTATCAATTTCGATTGGTATCTAATATTCCATACATATATACTTGTTTATGATAAACTTGAGTTTCAATTTTGTTTCAATTGATTTAGCTTTCAATTGGTATCTTAATTCGAGCCTTATCATAGTTTTTATTGGTATTTCATAAAGGGGGAGAAAATCTTGTATTTCATCTTTCAATTGGTATTTAGTATTCCACTCCCTTGCTTTATGATAGAAAATAATAATTTCAATTGGTATCTTATACCTTAAAAAGAATAATAATTTCAATTGGTATTAAGATTTATGTTTAGAAATTCAAAATTTGTAATGTTTAATTTCAATTGATATCAAGATTGTTACTTACAATTGGTATGTTGATTGTTTACTTATCAATTGGTATTAAGATTTTTGTTTTTCAATTGGTATAGTTTCACTTTAATTGGTATCTATATGCACTTCATTGACACATTGTTTAATTGGTATCATATTTGATTTTAGACAAAAGGGGGAGAACATCCCTTGTTTGATTCTTTGATTGCATAAAAAGAGAAGGATATGTTTTTATTAGTTTTTTTGTTTTTAACCCCTTTGTTGATGATTGACAAAAAGGGGGAGAAGAATTTGAGTTTATATGCATGTTTGTATGCATGTTTTTATTAAGTTCATTTGGTATCAAAGCATTATTTAAAGAACATGTTTAGTTTTGGTATCAAGAGCTTGTAAAGAGATCATTAGTTTTGTTTTGCATATATTTAGTTTAATTGGTATATAGAGCATGTTTATTTGTTTAGTTTAATTGGTATCTAGAGCATGTTTTATTTGTTTTTGAAAATTTCATTGGAATCTTTCATTGGTATCTAGAGCCATTTATGTTTTATGCATATCTATGCATGTTTCATATTTAGTATTCATTGCACATATGTTGTTTATCCTTATGCATGAGTTAAGGGGGAGCTTCTTTGAAGCTTAACTTTAATCCATGCATATATAACTCCATGAGTTTTGTCATCATCAAAAAGGGGAGATTGTTGGCCCAAAGACCTTCCACTCTAGTTTTGATGATGATTAACTCATGTAGTTATTTGTACTAATAATCTTGTGTTATTTAGTTTCAGATCATTAATCAAGTTATTAGTTTGTGATTAGCTTCAACAAGATGATTTGGAAGCTTTCACATGTTGATTCAAGAGCCCGAGCGTCAAAGATCATGTATAGCACTTGCTCGGTGGATCAAAGAGTTTTGGATCGAGTCGGCTTGGAAATTGCGCTCTACAAGAAGACATCGGTACCCAGTTTAGTTTGTGTTTAGATCCAAATTGTAAAGATTAAAATAGTATGATATGCTCAAGTTCACAACATACACGTTTCATGTTTTGGTTTTCGGTTTTTGATTTAACCGATCTTGGTTTTCATGAATAGATATTATATCAAAACAAGTTTACATGGTTTAGTGTATATTAGATTTGTTCTATATACATGCATGCTTCAACTCTTAGACAAACTTACCTTGATATACCTATTCATGTGTTTTAGGTTTTGTGTTTTAACAAAACTTATTTTTGAAATTAAAGACAAAAAACTATGATATATATATATGTTTCATGTATATAGGATTATATCCATATACATCATACCTAAATGTTGTTTAATATCATGTTTTTGTAATTAGATGAGTTTGGACAAAATGTATTTTCTATTCAAAAAATTCAAGTTTTAGAAAATACAGTTTTTGGATTTTGGTAAACATGATAAGACACAAAAATGTTTCAAGATGTTTGAAATTTGTGTTGAAATTTTTAACACAAGTTTATTTTTCAATATAAAATGATAAAACCATTTTGTGTAATTTTAGAGATTTTATGGGAATTTATTGAATAATAAATAACATGTTTTTGCTGACCAGAACAGCCTCTGCCAGGCTAGGTCGGTTGACCCCTACGGTCGACCGTACCAAGTAGCCGGTCGACCGTATCAGTCGACCGACGTGCACGGATACGTGCACGCTGGCTGCCTCTTGGTCCGATCGACCGCACGGTCGACCGACTGAAAGAAGATTGCTCTCTGTTTTCTACGGTCGACCGCCCGGTCGACCGGTAGCTGCCAACGGTCAAAAATTGACCGTTGGACGGTCGACCGGTAGTTCTGTTTTGGCAGAAATTGCTGCCAACGGCTATATTTTTCTGGGGGCTATAAATACCCCATTAATGGCCAGTTTTCACTAAGAATTTTTGTGCGAATTTTTCCTTACTCTCTGGTGTTTTCACAGCAATCAAAAGAAGTTTTTGGACTTAAATTGAATAATGTATTTGGTGTTTTTGCTAGGGTTTGGAATATCATAGAAAAGGGTTTTTGGGAAAAAGAGTTTTGATTCAACTTCTATATCTTGGTTTCAGTTTTTCCCAAGGATTTTCTTTGTGATTTTAATTTCCATTCCATTGGTTTTCTCCACACTTGAGCTACATCTACTTTCTTATTCTATAGGATCTTTGTGTGGAGAAAGAAATTGTTTGTGGTTGTTTGTTAGACCACCAAGTTGTAAACCCAATCTTTGCTTGGCTTTGTGCCTTTGGGTTGTATCCCTCAAGTTGTGAGGTGATCTTTGTGTTGCTTTGTGTTAATCCCTCAAGTTGTGAGGTGATTGTTTGTTGGGTTGGAGTTGTGCCTCAAGGAGGAGGTTGTGTTTGTAAGGAGAGGAGTTGGGTACTCCTTGTAATTGTTATTGCCCCAAATCCTCGGTGGAGGTTCCCTTTGTGGGAGTCCTTTGTGGACAAGCTAGTGGACTTAAAATCCTTCTGTGTGAAGGCGGGGATGTAGAGCTGGGTGCTCGAACCTCGAAACATATCTTGTTGTTTGCGCTTGTTCCCTTGGCTCTTACTCCATCTCTCTCTCTCTTTACTTTGTGTCTTGCATCAATTCATATTGTTCATTCATAATTATTTGCTTGGCTTGTTTAAGTGTGCATCTCTTGTTAATTGCAATTAGTTTCTAAATTCCGCATTTAGTTCAATAGATTAGCATTATCACCTATTCACCCCCCTCTAGGTTATTTCAATAAACACGTGCCTAAATGCAAAGTCTAAACCGTTTTTAGCATTTACAAGCAACCTTTACTGTTGAATTAGAAATGTATGTACAATGAGTCAAATAAGAAAAAAAAATAGCTACAGATATTTAATTTTTGCAATTCTGCCAACCTGCAAAAAATACAAAATAGTAATTCACTCAGATTGCAACCAGAATGCAGCAAATCTGAGGGCTCTGGGCTCTACTTTCTTGAGCAGAGTCCAGGGTCGCTTATATGTCCACTGCAGTAAAAATTTTCTTGTTGTTAAACCTGTACACCATGAATAGAGAAAAATGTTAATCAATAAAGTATACAAAAAAGAGTTACTTACCATCTTTTTCTAGCAATAGCGCCAATTTTGATTGAGTTCTTAGACCTGCATGTAGAAAATACAAAATTTTAGAACTTAAGAATAGATTTGTGCAAGTTCTTAATACTACCGCTATAGCAAGTGGTTGATGCTGGTCGTGATCCACAAGAAGGGACTAGCGATAGAAGCTTTTGTAAGTTCTCTTTAGTTTACTAAAAATGGTTAAAGTTATTCTCTTATTCTTTAAAAGAAAAGAAAAATAAGTTATGTTAATTTGTGAAGAAAGTGGTAGATTGAGAAGGTGGAGAAAATAGAAAATGATTTTATATAAAGAAATTAAAATAATGAATAGAGATGAGAGATGGTGATGTTGGTGATCTAAACTAAAAATTAAAAGAAAGAATGTTAAACCCTAAAAAATACTTACTTACCTCTTCGGCGCCTGCTTACCTTTGACACGTATCGACGATGTACCTTTATTTGAAGGCTAATGAATTAGAACATATAGGATCTTTCCTATTTCTGATTTACACTACAAAATAAAGGGACAAACTACGCTACCATAGGAATGGCTATCCATCACCATGAGCCATTAACGACGCTTGTAAGGGCAAGGCAACTACAAGGCTATCAGAATCATTTGGATTCACAAACACAGAAGAGAAAAGCAAACAAAAATAAGAGTAAAGAAGAAAAGAAACTTTGATTTGATTCAAATAACAATGAAAGAAAAGACTTACTTACACCGGTAGAAAAAGACTTACTTACACCGGTGTCACCCTCAGTACAAGTTTTGCTCTCATTCCTCCATGAAACTCTCCTCTCCTCTCAGTTACATAAATAAAATAAAAATTACATAAAAGAAAATAAAAAAAACCTAAGTTACAAACTACAGAATAGCCTAACTTCTGCTCTCTACTTGATCGCTCCCTGTATACTGAGAAATCCCAGTATTTATAGGCGAAAACGAAAAAGGGAGAGTGTGAGAAGATAGGGGAGCAAAACGCTCCCTGTATCTTAACCAAATGGCAGTGAAAACGTGGCTTTGGCTGCGTTTCTGTGGTCTGAGTGTGGCCAGGTTTCTCGATCTCCTTATCTCTTACTGGATTTTCAGATTTGGTCCTGGATTTGTCAAAACCTCATTTGATCTTTGGCTTTAACTAATTGATTTGTGAAGATCTATTTTAACCGCTTGTTCAACTGGTTTTATCTCCTTTGATTTGCCTTGATCCTTGATTTGAATTTAATTCTGAATTAAATCAGAATTTGGGTGGGCTTTGGGCTCATTTTCTCTTCTTTCTCCCTTGATAATGGGCCTGAATTTATTAAACAAAAATAAGACTAAATACATGATTTATTAGACAATAGATATGAGAATGTGACATTATATATGCAATATAGGTGACCAATCAACAATACAACTCTTATTTTGGCTATGAGATGATCTTAGCCATTGGATGCTTGAAGAATCTTGATCAATCCTATTAGAAGTTGATCTCCTTGATCTAAAAAGATTTTAGACCCTTTAATTTTTAGAAACAAACCTTCATTGAATAGAAAACTGAGTCCTATTTATACTCCACCAGAAAATAAAATAGGCGCGTGAAAAGAAAACTGATCTGCTTCAGAAAACGCCCTGTATAGTTGACTAACACTTAGGCCTGGTCGACTAATCCCTTCCATTAGTCAACTAAAGTCGACTACTGTAAATTGCTTCCTCTCTGTATCTATCCTAGTCGACTAGTACTTAAGCCTAGTCGACTAACTTTTCTTGATCTCCTTCTCTTCTTATGCTTTAAGCCATCATCGTCTCCAACTCGATTGTATCTTCTTGGACCATCATCTCCTCTTGAAAATAGGCAAAATCCTAACAATCTCCACCTTGACTTACTTTTCAAGCCTTTAGTAAAACACCTTGAGATTTTAGATTAATACATTGGTTCTTTCCTTGGTTGTAACCGTATCGTGAAGTTTTCACTCTTGCCACCTCTTCCCAGGAACTGTGGTTGTCTACCACCATACTTTGGGCCATCTCGGGCCTTACCGAATGCACCCTTTCTTTAGTTGTCCTGCAACACTTAGACCCGTTTTAATTTTTCTTGAAGCTCCACCTTGAAGTGAGCTTCCTTCAAGCTTTTCATTTGAAACTCCACCTTGACCTAGTTTCTTTCTCTTAGTTTGCATTGCACCACTACCGCTACCAGCAAATTTTGCTTTGTGATACCTTCCCAATCATGGCTGCCCTGCCAGTCTTGATATAATCTGCCTCTAATTCTGTCATGGTCTTACCAACTTTACACGAACACTGTCAAAGGCTTGTCGTGCCATGGTCTTTCATCGATCACTTAGTGATGGTCCACCTTTCATTGATGTTTTAACCTTGAGGCTTACCGTTTTCACATAACTGCCATGGTCTTACCAGGCCATCCCGCCACACACTCTATGGTCTTACTTCCATCAATTAGGGCTGCTATCCACTATTGTATTGATGTTTGTCGTATCTATTATCCTGCTAGTGATGATCTTCAAACTTAATAAATCTACCAATGCATAAAAAAATCTCACTATGTTACAACTAATCCGTCGTAATTTTGACCATGATCTCCATCGATTACTTTACCAAACTATATAGAAGCTATACCAAATCTTAGAATCTCCTCGATCTGCACCCACCATTGCATCTAGAGTGTCAAAAAACATAGGGTTTGACACCTTGAACGTCTGAACCCGACTATGATTGTACGATCTACCTTCCAATCAATCTCATCCGTTGATCGTCTTCATAACCCTCTGCTATTTTTTCTTTGACTTTTCACTACAGTGAGCTTTCATGCAATGCCTTGTGCGATGCCTTCGTAAGCTCGTCGAGTTCATCTTGTCATCGTGATGATCGATTATCACTTTATAGAATGTTTAAAATCACTGAAGACAAGTCGCCAGATAATAGAGTCCATACTTCATACACAAGGATGATCAAAGCCATTGATGTAGTGTTAAGAGGCAGAGTCTGAAGCCCACATCTCAACATCACTGCAGTACCAAAACGCAGGGCTCGACGCCAACGTTTTCAACACTAAAATAGTGGTAAGATGTAGGGCTCGAAGACTGCGTCTTATCACCACTTCAGTGCCCAAATGTGGAGCTTGAAGCCCGTGTCTCAATTGCGAAGCACGAGGCTCGCGTTCAATGTCATGACAATGAGGAAATGTGAGGCTCAAAGCCCGTGTCTTAGTGCCTAAACACGAGCTCGAGGCCCGTATCTAGCATTACCTCAAGGGCTAAACATAGAGCTCAAGCCCGCATTTCAACTGCAACTGAACCCTGCATCCTAGTTATAAGTACCCTCATTACTGGGTCAAGTACTGCCCACGTAATGAGGGGAGTTAACCCCCAATTATGGAGGAATTTTAGGGGACAATTTTTCCCCTAGAACCCCCTATAAATAGCTAAAGCTGCTATAGAAAAGGGGTTAAATTTTCAGCTGAGAAATATTGGCATTACAAAGAGTTTAACTTTTCTACACAAACTTACTGAGTTCAACTTTTGCCTTTGATATTTCATTTGATAGGGGATGTGCTACTCCATCAGTGATCTAAGGAGAAAAGTTTCAGAGGAGCTTGACGTTCACCTGATCAACAGAAAACAAGATTCACTTTCCACCGCTACGCAAATAGCCCAGCATTAAACAAAAAGGAGATTTGAGCTGGAATATCTCCTCTCTCTTGTAATTGAAAATTTTGAAATTATTATAATTTTTCATTGATTCAAGAAAACTTTACAATGTATATTTTCAATTTTCGACGCAAACACACCTTCGGGTCTACCGTGTTCAGATTTGAGTATCATTGAGCCTTGATGACTCCATCTTAATCAATATACTCTAAAAGTCATCGATCTTCATCTTATAACAAATTTGAATTTTCTTGTTGTCTTCTTCATCTTGGTGCCCCTGCCGAACTCCATCAACTTGATATCTTCTTCTTTATCTAGAGCATTCGAGTCTTGAATGAACATCATCAGCTCTGATACCATTTATTGTAATGAAATTGATATGCTTTGATACCAATTACTGCGTGCATAACCAGGGATACCATACTTACTATGATATCAATAATTTGGAGATACGGAGATCCCCACCGACGACCTCAAGCACGCCATAAGATCGATTATCTCGAACACACAAGATAAATATTAAAGATACAAGAAGAATACACAATTTAACGTGGTTCAATCCAAACTTGGCATATATCCACGGGGAGAGAAATTGAGAGAGCTTTATTAATAACTTGATATAAAGAGATCTAACCTTCCTCTTGATGACACAAGAGTATTCACCTTTCCCTTGAATTTAAGCATAAATTACAAGAGTATACCTTCTCTCTAAGCACATTCATCTTACTCCTCTCTTTCTTGGCTTTTTAGGGCCTTCTTAGTTTTTTAGGGCCTTACATTGTTGTTCTCCACAACTTTACACTGCTCTTCTGCTCCTCTACTCCACCAAAATCCTAGATTACAATCCTTTATTTATAGAATTTTACAATACAACTCCTATTTTGACTATGAGATGATCTTGGCCATTGGATGCTTGAAGAATCTTAATCAATCCTATTAGAAGTTGATATTCTTGATCTAGAAGGATTTTAGACCCTTTAACCTTTAAAAACAAATCTTCATTGAATAGAAAACTAAGTTCTATTCGTACTCCATCAGAAAAGGAAACCGGCACCTGAAAAAAAAACTGATTCAGCTTCAGAAAATGCCCGTATAGTCGATGAGCCCTTAGCTCTAGTCAACTAATTCCTTCCATTAGTCGACTAATAGGTTTATATAGTTGACTACTGTAAACTGCTTCCTCTCTGTATCTGTCCTAGTCGACTAGTACTTAGACCTAGTCGGCTAGTAGTCTTTATTAGTCGATTATAAGTCGACTAACTTTCTATATCTGCATCTCTTCTTTACTTCAAGCCATCATTTTCTCCAACTCGATTGGATTTTTTGGACCATCATCTCCTCTTGAAAACAAGGCAAAATCCTAACTGTCTCCATAGTAGTTACTATTTTTATGTCCTATTTGCGAGAGAAAGGCGAAACATTTACAAGTTTAATTTCTATAGTTAATCTAAGTTAAAAATACCAGTTGGATAGAAATAAACATAAGCGAATAGGGGAATAGAGGACATGATATTGAATGCTTTAAGGAGACTACAAGGTACATATGCATAAATACACCACACAGTGATGTTGGGATACAAGTCTTCCATCTATCTAACCGTGTCCATAGCCGCTCCACACGTATCAGACACGACACACATTGTGGATACATGCTTTTAGGATTTGAGTTGCCATGGTGAAACAAATAAGAAGAAGCTTGACAAGATAAAAAACGAAATTACAGAGAAATGAGGAAAAGGGAAAGAGGAGAAACAAAAGAAAATTGGAAACAATGACAACCCCATATTAACTTAGTATTACAAGCCATGTCTAAAACTTGATAAAGTTGCACGTCCGAAACCTGTATCCATGTCATTGAGAAACTCCCTCACCCATGTCATGGCAAGTTATCAACAGAAGGTTCTCTTATCTCAACCTCAAGCGATTACCTATCAATTTCCATTGCATCTTGAGAGGTCTTCCTCTTTGACAGCTGTTTAACACACGTTCATCAGTAGAAGCCCATTGATTAACTACTAGAAATGCATCTCCCTAATTTCTTTCTTGTCACATGTACATTACCTTTCCCTTTTCCCTCATTAATTCATCCTGCTCCTTAATACCATTAGAAAATAAAAGGCTCAACTTCCTTATGAGGTGTGTTCTTTTTATCATTTAAGTAGTTTTTTTATCATTAATCAGGGGATACACCAAATAGGAGACATCTTTAAAGGCATGTTTGTTTGGCAGAAAATGAGTTGAAAAGTTGCCATTTTCTCTGAATTTGTGGGCCTCACTCCCTCTTCACAGCTGAGCGCGTTTCTTTAGCAGATTAGCCCAGCTGGTTTTTCTCTCTGGGCTGTGACAATTTACCTCTCCAAGTAGGGAGGAAAATGCTTAGAAAACTGAGAGCAGCATGCTTGCTCACTTTCCTTGAGGATTTTTAATAATGTCAGTTTTTAGTTTCTATTTTCCAGGTCAAATAAGTCCTAAAGTTCAAACCCTCATCTCCTTTTCCAACCCTTAACCGTTGCACCAATGTCTTCATGTATCGTCTAAGCAGTTTTTTATTTATATGAATGATAATCTTTTTAATTTATTGGGCGCACTTTTCCTAGAGGCCTGAATTTGATATCCACCCAATATGAAGAGACAGGTCTTAACTCCCAGTGTATCTCTTTTCATCAAAATTGATAGCAAGGAAATGTTTCTAATAGAAGGAACCCGAGTATGTTGGTGATGTTAGGAACAAAATCCCATTTCTATTTTTCTAGTAGGCCATAACCTGATCTGGAGAAGGATCTGAAATGCAAACATGTACATAGTGGCAAAAGACTACCACAATGGAATGGCACTGACATATTAGGATCAACATTGCCAATAAACTTCTGGATATGTGTATTCCATGAGGAAGATTTCCTTTGATGTACAGTTATTGCCAACTCATAGGGAAAACTTTTAGAGTCTAACCATTTTCTAACAATGAACTCTGTGAAGCGAACGATATAATGCGTTCTTGTGCAGAAACTTTTCTTTAGTTTTCCATTATTTTCAAAAGGATTCACATCTAAATTGGGTACTTCGAGTTTTCCATGGGAAGTCAGGCTGAACCTGCGACATGAAAACCTAAATTCTCCCATTCTTTTAAACATTCCTTGAGCTCTGCTTTGTTGCGAGAACATGTATAGACTGTCTCGCACCAAAACCAGCTAGCTGTTTAACAATGGCATGCCTAGTATTAACCGAAGATCTCCATGTCCAGATAACAATACAATCACAGTCAAAATATAAGCAAGAGAGGGAGGGCACAAGCTCTAATACACAATAGTCCCCCATATTGTGAGGGGTAGGAGAAGCCCGCCCATATATTAAAAAGAGTATAGTACACACTTACACTAAAACATAAACATCTCTCACAATGACTTCAATATGAGACATGGGCCATGTTGATTTCAAATATATGCAACAAATTAGTTTATCATAAAAAGAACATCAACCAGAAGAAAGAGAACACAAACCACCCTTCAAAAAAAAGGAGAAGAAGATGATATCAATTCCTTTTTAGTGCCCCCGGTAGCCAAAGCTGTGGTGCCATTAAGAGACAATATCTTCTCTCTCTATTATTATCATTTCTGCTCTCTTCCGTTCCGTTCCGTTCACCTCCATTAATTTCTCCTTTGCTTCACTCTAAAAAACCAATCTTCATTGTGACTGTGGAGCCAGGATTTCAAAGACAGGGGCACAAAATAACGGATCGAGCGTGTCATTAGATACCGACATCTATTAAAAGAAATAGAGTATTTTTCAAGCGAGGCCGGGAGAGCCGCGCGCTTACTGTCACTTTAAATATCAAAAAGTTTACTCAGTTTCTGTGGAGATCTCAGGGACACGTACGAGACGTTGATGAGCCTACTTAAACAAGTAAGACGGGTGCAAAGCCAATTATCAATGTCACAAGGGGACCCAGAAAAGATCAGAAAATGGAGGCAAAAGAAGAAGAAGAAATAATTGCATACCAAATAAAATTTGAAAGAGATTGAAGGAAGCGTAGTTCTAAGATAGAGACCAGAAGAAGAATATGCACCTTTGGATTGGCTGCACCATTAAGGCCTTGCTCAGTGATAAAAGCATGGGTTGGCTTTTGTTCAATTCACAGGCTGAGATTATTATTATTATTATTTTGGTTTGATGAGAATTATTATAAATGTTACAAAAGACTGCTATTTCCAACAAGTGTTACAAAAAGACCAATTGAGGGCTATCTCACAAAGTTGAGCTGAAAAATAATCTCAGCTTCTCTCACAAGAAAAACTTCGAGGCTTCGAGTTCAAGCTCACACTACTGCATTTATTACAAGCAAACCTGTAACAACTTACACTCCAAAAGACTATACTCTGAAACATACACAAGTACATCAACAAATTTCTCTAGGTGTTCATGCCATAGTGAAAAACCTACTCTTTCATGTTTGTTTCAATGTAAAAGTTTGTGAGTTGCAAGTGGTAATTGCGATTTACTACTTACGATGTTTATTAGGACCGTAAGTCATAAAATACACTTACATCCCTTTACGATCCACTTACAACACAAACAGTTAATTTTGTGGTCATGCAGATCTCATTTACAACCCACTTGCAGTACGAACAGTTAGTTTGGTAATCATGCAAATCTGTATTTCAGACAGTTAATTGTAATTAGATTAAAGGTTTTTTATTAGATTATTTTTTTAAATTATTAGAAATTCTTTTTTAATTGTTAGATTAAAGTTTTTATTAATAATTTAATAATTTTTAATATTAAAATCTTTTTATTACTAGATTAATATAATGTATTCTACTTAATTTTAATTTTTACTTTATTTATAGATTAGTAATCTTTAATAAAAATTTAATAAGTTTTGATTATTAGATTAAAATTTTAATTATTTAATATTTAATATTTATTTTTTAATATTTATAATATTTACTAATATTTAATTATTTAATATTTAATATATTATATGTTTAATATATTTAATTTAATTTTCATTATTTAATATTCAATTTTTTAGTATTTACTATTTTTTGTATTTATGAGCATTTTTAATATTTTAAAATTCACCAAACAGTTAATTTTGTAGTCAAGTTTTTCACACACGACTTACACATTACGACAACCAAGCACCGTAAAACACAATACATTTTCTCACTTAAAAATTTACATTACCAATCAAACACCGTAAACTTACTTGCATGTAACTCACTTACAACTGTAAAAGAATTTATCACTTATGACTTATTACCACTTACGGCTGCCAAACGGCAACTGCTTCTTTCTAATTAAGCAGCCACAGTCCTCCCACCATCAACACAAACAACCTGACCTGTGATGTATGAAGCAGCAGGCAAGCAGAGGAACGCCGTGAGAGATGACACCTCCTCTGGTTGACCTACGCGACCGACAGGGATGCGAATCACTTCTGCTGCTGACGCTTCACTATCAATAAACTGCATTGTGGGGGAAAAAAGAAAGAAAATGAACATCGGATCTCTAGATAAAAGAAAAAGCGGCTGTTTCCACAAGCTAAAAATCAATGATCAAGAATGTGAACACTAAGCTTAATTAGATAACTTGACTGCATATCTGTTGTATCTTTTTTGGCCAACTCATGATAATGAGAAATGAGCTAGACAAGGTTAATAGGTAAAAACAAGGTTATGGGCTTACAGGCTCGGTAAGTGGGGTATTGATGAGGCCTGGTGCAATGCAGTTGGTTTGAATATTATCTTTTGCCCACTCGCAAGCTAGATTCTTCGTCAGCTGATTCATTGCTCCTACGAAAAGAAATGCAGGAAAAAAAACATCAAGTCTCTAGGGAAAATGTCGGAAGCTGCCATCCAAGAACTCGAGCACAAAGCAGGTTTTCTGGTTAAAAAAAAAAAAAAAAGAAGTAAAAAGGAGTTTTGCTTGCCGCTTACCTTTAGTTGCTGAATAAAGAGATGCATTTGGCAGTGCAAAGATCCCAGCAATCGAGGAAATGAACACGATGCTGCCTGCTCCCGATGCCTTTAGAAGTGGGTGAGCTAGTTGGCTCAGATGGAAAGCAGATTCGAAGTTGGTAGCCATTAAAAACGAGAACTCTTCTGCGGTGCAATCCACAGTTGGCTTCACGATGCCTGTCCCAGCATTATTAATCTTGACAGAATATGGAACACAACATTCTCGTTATGCGCATGGCTTGAGTTGTAATGCTAAAAAACAACAGAACGACAACAGGGACAATAGAAACAAACAATGTTCGATTTTTATCTAAAAGGCTTCTCATAGCACAAGCTCAAACCATGTCAATAGGTTTTCGCTTATCTGATACTTAATTTGATGATTTGAGGCCACCTCGAATTTATTAGTACAGCTTTACGTTGGGAATATGAAGAATATATGTGAATCTTTGAATTGAATTACGGCGAGATCCGTTGATCGAATCAATTGGATGATGGTTGGAGTGTGTTCTCCTTCCATTGGGGATGAATGTGGTATATTCACATGTTCAATTCCGACTTCGAATGAATGAGATATTCAAGTGTAAAGATTGCCTAATTCAAAGCCAAAATGGGATTAAAAGTAGCTAAAAGCATTTAGTCCCACATTGGTCATGGGATTGAAGTTTGAAGTGTTTAAATAGAGAAAAATGGGAACAAAGGCGTGCCCTTTGGGTACTTGGAGTTTTCGCGCGCGATTGGGAGGAAACCATGCCCGCACGCGCACCGCCGCCAGCAGCGGCGAGTCTGGGTTCGGATTCTTTTTGAACTGGGTCTTATTCAGACCGAACCGTTGCAACTGTTGGTTGGGTTCGGACGGAAATACCCTTCCCGGGCTCCGTTTTCTCAAATTAAGACACACTAAAATTCAACTCTCTCTACTTTTTGAACTGAGATCCTCTCTCTCTCTCTCAGTTGAAGTGACTTCTAAAGGGAAGTGGGAAATCAGTTACTCGGCTTCCAAAAGAGATTCTACAAAAATTCTTTCTGAAAGAGCGCTCAGAAAATTCAACAGATTCTTTCAACAGATTCTTTAGTAGAATTGTTGAAGAATATTCTTCTACCTTCCTCTACAGTGGGTGCTCCTCCAAAATGTCTTTGTCCCACTGCTTCAATAATCCTGTGAAGGTACTGGTTAACTGATTGGTAGTGAAAAGTGCATTTTTATCATCGTATTTACCATCACATTTTCATATTTATTCATTTAATTCTGCACATTTATTAATATTTTGTAATTTATTGTGTGCAGGCCTCGAAATAATAAAAAGAAAGAATTAAAGCCTAAAAAGAGCCCAAAAGCCCACATATAAAGCCCAAGTGCAAAAGTGCAAATATCAATTGTCAAAAATGCAAATACTAAGGGCAAAAGTTGCAAATATCAAAGAAGAGGGAAGGATAGACTTCTATTCAACCCTAAACACTTGCAGGATGAGGATAAAAGCCAAAGAAGAGAAGGAAATTCGTGGATAAAAGATTTGGGATCTAGGTAACTTGCTTCCCAAGTCATATCTAAATCCCAAGATAAAGAGTCGAGATTCAACTTCCAGAAGGAAAATCCCAGATGGACGGACCAGAGGATGCCACGCGCCAAAGCACGTGGCATTTGGCTACAAAAGTGCCGCGTTTTCGCGGCAAAATTCCCGTTTCCGCGGCAATCCTGAGGCGGTTGGCGATGCGTTTTCGCTGAGGAGTTGTACTGGGACTCTACTTCCTATATCTCCTATAAATACCCCTGCAGAGCAACAGAGAAGGGGAGTCCAGAGGCGAGCCAAGGGCCAAAAGCTAGGGTTTTAGGTTTTAGGTTAGATTTTCTTTCCTCTGTAAATTTCTATTTTCTTTTTGTAAAAACTGAGAGGAGATGATGTATTCATGGAGGAAGGGATCTACTTGTACTGATGGTGACAGTCGGTGTAAGTTCTATTTTTCCACCATTGTTTAATAATCGAATCGAGGTTTGCTTTTATTTTTGTATTGTTTTATTTTCTTTTCTTCTTATTTAATCTTGTGTATCTCAGTATTTACTTCCTTCTATTTGTTCTCTAATGTCTTGCCCACCATGAGATCCAACTGCTTCGAGAATACCTAGCCGAAGAAGGAACCTTGACGGCCCATGGCGATGAGCAGGTCTTCATAGCTTGTTTTTCATTTCGTAGAGTAGATTAAGAAGACGGACGATCCCATAAGCCGTGCTTGTACGCCTTCCAAGAAAAGGTAAATCATCGCAATGGTTCAAACGGTAAGCAGACTGAAGAGGTAAGTTTCTTTTCTTTTCTTTTCTTTTTGTAGATTAAATCACAACTTCTCCATATTCTTTTCTACCACTTTTCATTGTAAATATCGTTGTGACTAACAAAATAATTAAAAAAAAAAGAGATAAATTTTTAGAGTAAAACTTGCTTAACGCTTCCATCGCAGTCCCTCCTTGAGGATCACGACCCGCATAGCCCTGCTACCGCGGATTAGAACTGAGACTTGCACATCATATTCTAAAATACTATATTTTTGTGTGTAGGAAAATTCAGTCAACAAATTGGCGCCGTTGCCGGGGAGGGACGGTAAGTTATTCTCTAATAAAAAAATTTAATTCTTTATTCTTTTCTGTTGCAGGTACAGAGAACAGGAAACAAAAACAGAGCAGCAGCAAGGACATACAGCAATCCAGTGCCTCTGCCCTCGAAGGCAGAGCACCTGGACCTACTAATTTGCCGCGGATCCGCGGCAAAAGCCGCGATTCCGCGGCAATAGTAGTGAACTACTAATCTGCTTTTCTGCAGGTTGCTCTGCATTGCAAAACTCTGATTTCTGCTGTGATTATATTTCTCTGTGATCACTCTGCAACTGCT
The DNA here is from genome assembly GCA_038442645.1 of Agave tequilana. Classification (NCBI taxonomy): domain Eukaryota; kingdom Viridiplantae; phylum Streptophyta; class Magnoliopsida; order Asparagales; family Asparagaceae; genus Agave; species Agave tequilana. The sequence goes on from JAVJIF010001703.1 coordinate 52,156, forward strand.
AATTAATTCAACAGTAAACTATTCGTTGTTTATTAAAAATTGATTAGACATTTGCATATTAGGCACGTGTCTTTTTAATTATTTTTATTTACTGTTGAAGAGTGCTGGCGACAAGGTACGTTTGCATAGCATATAGATTAGGAAACACTCTTGGTTGTTTACTGCTTTCTTGAGTGATTACTTTTCTACAGCTTTACACGTACACTAATTCATCTTAAGGGCATAACCCATAAATAAGATAAGGTGGGGATTTCATCACCCTTCCTTAGCCCAAAAATCATATCCCAAGCACTCACTAACCCAAGCCTAACATAAAAATTAGTAGACGTTGGCCCTAGGGACATCTCGGACTCAATAGGAGATTATCCTAAGGGGGAACAGTGCTGGAAGTTGACTCTTGTCAAATCAGTGTCTAGGAAAGGGATTGAGGGCCGAAAGCCCGAAGATTGGTGGTTATTTAATTAAGGAACGTCTTTGACGGAAAACCTCCCACCACTCTTGCCCTGACCTGGCTGATTAACTTGTGGTCAAAGTCTGCACCCAACCTCCTGTGGACGGTCTAACCAGTTAGGAGTCGTCTAGGTCATAGGTCTACCCTAACTTAGGTTAGAATTTTTCTTTTTTTGTTTGTTGTGTTTGTGTTGGTGTGATATGGCATATAAGAATAATTCCAATTTTAATCCATATTACACCCCTAACTATTATTCGGATATTACCAACCTGGCATACCCTAACTTTGACCAATCTAGTGTGCCGGAATGGTCTTATCCGAATGAATATAACCCACACCCCCATCTTATGACTATAATTTCCATAATAATTTCAACTCGTCACAGAGTTCATGGGGTTTCGAGTCCCCCGAGTCTAATTCTCAACCAAATTGTCCTCCATATCCATCTAGTCCACATTCTTCCCAAGATTCATACTCAGATCCACCCATTCAGAATAGAAAACCATCTATCGGGGAAATGATGAGTATGCACGAGTCCAAGCAACAACCACCATCAATCTTAGACATGATGATGCGTGAGTCCACCGATTCACAACTTCATCACGATCTCACTTCCTCTTTCCAAATCCAATTCCAAAAGAGGCTTGAAGCCATGACTCAGGCTAGATTAGCTCGCGAGCATGATTTAGATATGATGGTTCAATCTTTGCGTTCTTACAGTTCGGCAAATTCTGATATCGCTGACCACTCTCTTAGAGCCGACGAACTAAGTTGCTTTGGACAACAAGATTCTATTTCAGTGCCATCATCTGAACTTGCCGAAACTCCAATTCTTGATAATTTGGCAAGTTTTTCCTTTCCTGAAATAGAATTTGAGCATGAATATGATCATGATCTCCCACTTGATGATTCAATTTTATTTCCTGATCCAATAATGACTCCAGTGTCTCCACCTGATTTCACTTCTCCCGAGTCAACATTGGATCCTATTCCAATTCATTATGAAATTGAATCACCCATTTTAGATGATCATATTGAACTTGACCTAGATTCTCACAATCTCTTTACTTCTGAAACTGATTGTACAATTCTGACGGAAGATGTTGACCTTAGTTTAGAAGAATTATATGGCGATGAGCTAGAATTCCTTAATATTGGAAGTAAAGAGATATCACCCATATTAGGTCACATTCCATTGTGGGAAGAAGATTGTGGACTTGAGTTTCAATTTCTTGACTTGGACCCACTTCTTGAACCATGCCCGACTCCTGAGCCCTTACTTGATTTGAGCATCTTCCTTGAGTCGGTATGCGTTCCCGCACCTATAATGTCCAAGTCAATAATTCCATCTTTTCATACTCCATTTTGGGACAAGGAGGTTGAGACAATTAACTCTGAAATTTATTATGAAATTTGGAAATTTGATGGGGTGGAAATACTAAAATTGATTATACATATATTTTAGTGGGTTATGTAAGGAAAGTTTCTGGTGGGTTCCACCAAATTATCTGTTATCTTGATTGGGCTGCATTTCGTGGACCAATTAGACCACCTCCGGAACCACCACCCTAAGGTAACTTCCGCCTTCCCTTGTTCTGTTTCATGCATATATGCATTCATTCATACATTGAGGACAATGCATGAGATAAGTGTGGGTGGGCTTTACTAACATACTAACATAAGTAGACACTAACAAAATTTGCTAATAATAAAAAAAAAAATTTTAAAAAAAAATGTTATAAAAAGGAAATATTTTGACTTATTTTTTTGAAAGAAACCTAAGTTAGTTTAAGGATTAGAAAAATCATGATTAGGATTTCTAAAAACTTGGTCAAAATAAATAAATTGTTTAAATTTTAGGTATAGGAGGAGAAATTGAATAAATAATTAGTCTTGATTTTTACCTTAATGAAATGTGCATACCAAATGCATATCTAGGATTCTAAGACAAAGACCTTGTGCCTCATAAAAAAAAAGAAAGAAAAAAAAAAAAAAAAAAATCACCAATTAAGCTGATACATGTGCCTCAAGAAGCATAAGTATTCATGCCTAAAGGTGAGTAAATAAAATAAAGTCCTTAGTTTTGGGGCCTAGTTCACTCGAATTTGAGTCCGCGGGGTGTTTTCTCACCTGGTGCCCTAAAGCCAACCGGTTTGGGAGTCATCGACTTTAAGTTCGTTACATGGGTGGATTAGAAAGCCTAAGAAGACTAAGAAATATAATATATGTATTAACACATCTAATAATCAATTAGTTAGGTATGAGGGCCTCAAGAAGCCTTGATGCTTACACGAAAGAAAATTAGATGCGTTATACATATTAAAAAAAAATAAAAAAAAGAAAAAAATATATATATATAAAGAGGCATGAGAGTCCAAGTTAAGGAATTCCTAGTAAAAACATAAGGATGCATATGATTTTTGGTAACGAAAAAGACTATATTAGAAATTCAATTTTAATTCTTACCTAAAATGGAAAACAATTAACTTTATTAAGACTAAGTTTAAAGAATGAATAAAAATGAGGATCCTAAAACTTATAGACTACTTAGTCTCTTCAAATAATAATTCAAATATTTTCCTTTTTATGGATTTTGTGGGTGCAATCCGCTGAAAACCCTCACGAGACAACACTCGTCCTCTAGGGTAACCTAGAGGTTTAACGGCTTGTTGCACGTGCTAAGTGCAATCGTGATTCCTACGAAAGTGAGTTAGGTTAGATTAACTTTTCATTTCTTTTTCTTTTTCTTTGTTTTTACTCGAGGACGAGCAAAAAGATAAGTGTGGGGGTGTGATTGGTAGTGAAAAGTGCATTTTTATCATCGTATTTACCATCACATTTTCATATTTATTCATTTAATTCTGCACATTTATTAATATTTTGTAATTTATTGTGTGCAGGCCTCGAAATAATAAAAAGAAAGAATTAAAGCCTAAAAAGAGCCCAAAAGCCCACATATAAAGCCCAAGTGCAAAAGTGCAAATATCAATTGTCAAAAATGCAAATACTAAGGGCAAAAGTTGCAAATATCAAAGAAGAGGGAAGGATAGACTTCTATTCAACCCTAAACACTTGCAGGATGAGGATAAAAGCCAAAGAAGAGAAGGAAATCGTGGATAAAAGATTTGGGATCTAGGTAACTTGCTTCCCAAGTCATATCTAAATCCCAAGATAAAGAGTCGAGATTCAACTTCCAGAAGGAAAATCCCAGATGGACGGACCAGAGGATGCCACGCGCCAAAGCACGTGGCATTTGGCTACAAAAGTGCCGCGTTTCCGCGGCAAAATTCCCGTTTCCGCGGCAATCCTGAGGCGGTTGGCGATGCGTTTTCGCTGAGGAGTTGTACTGGGACTCTACTTCCTATATCTCCTATAAATATCCCTGCAGAGCAACAGAGAAGGGGAGTCCAGAGGCGAGCCAAGGGCCAAAAGCTAGGGTTTTAGGTTTTAGGTTAGATTTTCTTTCCTCTGTAAATTTCTATTTTCTTTTTGTAAAAACTGAGAGGAGATGATGTATTCATGGAGGAAGGGATCTACTTGTACTGATGGTGACAGTCGGTGTAAGTTCTATTTTTCCACCATTGTTTAATAATCGAATCGAGGTTTGCTTTTATTTTTGTATTGTTTTATTTTCTTTTCTTCTTATTTAATCTTGTGTATCTCAGTATTTACTTCCTTCTATTTGTTCTCTAATGTCTTGCCCACCATGAGATCCAACTGCTTCGAGAATACCAAGCCGAAGAAGGAACCTTGACGGCCCATGGTGATGAGCAGGTCTTCATAGCTTGTTTTTTATTTCGTAGAGTAGATTAAGAAGGCGGACGATCCCATAAGCCGTGCTTGTACGCCTTCCAAGAAAAGATAAATCATCGCAACGGTTCAAACGGTAAGCAGACTGAAGAGGTAAGTTTCTTTTCTTTTCTTTTCTTTTTGTAGATTAAATCACAACTTCTCCATATTCTTTTCTACCACTTTTCATTGTAAATATCGTTGTGACTAACAAAATAATTAAAAAAAAAAAGAGATAAATTTTTAGAGTAAAACTTGCTTAACGCTTCCATCGCAGTCCCTCCTTGAGGATCACGACCCGCATAGCCCTGCTACCGCGGATTAGAACTGAGACTTGCACATCATATTCTAAAATACTATATTTTTGTGTGCAGGAAAATTCAGTCAACATTAACTAAGGTACTGGTTAACTACGGTTCGATCGTACGGTGATTTGGTAGTTCTATCCAAATACCGTGAAGGAGTGTTGTATCTTGGGAGACCAGTGTCCAGTATGATTTGGTAGTGCTATCCAAATACCGTGAAGGAGTGTTGTATCTTGGGAGACCAGCGTCCAGTAACCCGTTAGCAGCGGTGCGGGAGTGTTGTATCTTAGGAGACCAGCGTCCAGTAACCCGTTAGCAGCGGTGCGGGGGACGTAATTGTCTTAAGGAGATTTCGAAATTTGTCTTTGTCCCGCTGCTTCAATAATCCTGTGAAGGTACTGGTTAACTACGGTTCAATCGTACGATGATTTGGTAGTGCTATCCAAATACCGTGAAGGAGTATTGTATCTTGGGAGACCAACGTCCAGTAACCCGTTAGCAGCGGTGCGGGGGACGTAATTGTCTCAAGGAGATTCGCTTTAAGCATACCTCACTCCAAGTACTGTATAAGTGAATTAATTTCTTTATACAGGGGATATACTGAATATCAGTATATTAAGACTGACTTATACCAGTCTAATTGGTGTTTAACCAAGGAAGGTAATTGAAAGGTGGTTCTTAAATTAAGGAACGTTCTATTGAACGGAAAACCTCCCACCTGATATTAACCAACCTGGTCAATTAGATCGGTGATATTTCAGTGATATTGATTAGTTGTCAGATTGATCCTAGCAATCAACAATCTTAAGACAATTACTATATTGAAGTTTCTTACTTTTATTTTGCTTGAACTTGCAGAAAATGTCCGAGACTAATCAAGAAAGCTCTAGCAAGGCAGCAAACATGTAGCACAAGCTTTGATGCCTACTCCACTTCCTAACCCGAAGCCGGAGAAGCTAGGAAAATTTGATAACACAGTAATCAAGAGGTGGCAACAGAAGATACTCTTCTACTTGACCACTCTGCATCTGGCCAAATTCCTGCAAGAAGATCCACCAGAACCCAGAACTGATCGGGACTCAGTCCGTACAGTCGATGCATGGTCTCAAGGTGACTTCCTTTGCCAAAACTATGTTTTAAATGGACTGGATGACTCTCTTTACAATGTCTACAGTCCTATCTCAACGGCAAAGAAGTTATGGGCCAGTCTTGACAAGAAGTACAAGACTGAGAATGCTAGTACCAAGAAGTTCGTCGTAGGACGATTTTTGGAGTACAAAATGGTGGACAACAAGACTGTAATCAATCAGTTGCAAGAGTTTCAATTTATCTTGCACGAAATAGAAGCCGAAGGTATGATTCTACCTGAAACCTTTCAGGTTGCTACTATCGCGGAGAAACTCCCACCTGCGTGGAGAGATTTCAAGAACTACCTGAAGCACAAGCGCAAGGAGCTGAAGTTAGAAGATCTCATTGTGAGGCTTCGAATCGAGGAGGATAACCGAAAGTCTGAGAAAAGAAGCAGTAAGAACTCCTATGAAGCCAAAGCCAATGTGATCGAAGACTCAAAGGGGAAAGCGTCTACTTCCAAAGGCTTAAAGCGGAAGAAGACTTTTCAGGGGTACAAAGGCGAGGTCCAAGAAGGCAAGAACATGCGCTTCAAGAGAACCTGCTACATCTGCAACAAAGAAGGGTATAAGGCGAATGAATGTCGCAGCCGTCTCAAAAAGAATAAGAAGAACCATCCACAGGCAAACTTGACCGACCATGGGTCGCCAAGCCTTTCAACTGTGGTATCAGAAGTGAATCTGACAACCAACAATAAGGATTGGTGGGTAGACACTGGGGCTACTCGGTACATCTGCTCTGAGAAATTATTATTCTCTGAATATCAAAAACTAGAGCAAGATGAGCAATTATTCATGGGAAACGCAGCCGTCTCCAAGCTTGAAGGAATAGGCAAGGTCATCCTGAAGTGAACATCTGGCAAAGAGCTTACTCTGAACGATGTGCTACATGTTCCAGATATCCGCAAGAATCTGATCTCTGGATCAATACTTAGTAAGAAAGGGTTTAGAATGGTTTTTGAATCAGATAAATTTGTACTTACTAAGGGAGGGATGTATGTGAGAAACGGTTATCTTGTTGATGGACTTTTTAAAGCCAATGTTACAGTGGTAAATAAAAAGTCTGTGTATTTGTACCCGAAGCTTATAAATAAAGGAAAATCTTTTATTTATTTGCTTGAGTCTCCTACTTTATGGCATGCTAGATTAGGGCATGTAAATTATAAGTCTTTAAAGAACTTGTCTAATCTAGGATATATTTCTAAACTCAACTTGGAAGAAATTCACAAGTGTGAGATTTGTGTTGAGGACAAGCGAGCGAAAAATTCATTTCACTCAATTGATCGAAATACAGAACCTTTAGAGTTAATTCATAGCGATCTGTGTGACTTGAAGTTTATGCCAACTAGAGGCAGTAAAAAGTATTTTATTACTTTTATTTATGACTGTACAAGATACTGTTATGTGTATCTTTTAAACAGTAAGGATGAGGCAATAAATATGTTTATAACATATAAAGCCGAAGTTGAGAACCAACTCAACAAGAATATCAAGATTCTAAAATCCGATAGAGGCGGAGAATATGAATCAAATGATTTTAGTGAGTTATATGCAAAATTTGGTATAATCCATCAAACAACAGCACATATACTCCTCAGCAAAATGGAATTGCTGAACGAAAGAACAGAACTTTGAAGGAGATGGTCAATTCCATGCTCGTAAGTTCTGGAGCTCCGCAGAACTTGTGGGGGGGAGCTCTGTTAACTGCAAATTATATTCTAAACAGAGTACCCCAAAAGAAACTTGGTCTTATACCATTTGAGTTATGGCATAGAAGGACACCTTCCTACCATTACCTCAAAATGTGGGGGTGCCTTGCAAAGGTGCTAGCACCATTACCTAAAAAGACTAAGTTGGGAGCAAAAACTATGGATTGCATATTCATAGGTTATGCCTTGAATAGTAGTGCATACAAATTTCTAGTTCATAAATCAGAAATACCAGATATTCATGTAAACATGATTATCGAATCTAGAGATGCTGTGTTCTTTGAAGACATCTTTCCATACAAACGGGAAACAGATAAGGCTTCTGGGAAAAGAACACATGAGATGGCGTTCAGGGACGAAAGCCTTGAGGAACCAAATGTTAATGCGAAAATTGAACCGAGAAGAAATCAGAGATCTAGAATCTCAAAATCTTTTGGTCCAGATTTCATAACATACGCTATTGAAAGCGAGCCTCAAACATTTAAAGAGGCTATGTCAACCTCAAAAGCACAAATGTAGAAAGAAGCTATAAATAGCGAAATAGAATCCATACTAAATAATCATGCTTGAGAATTGGCAAACTTGCCTCCTAGCAGTAAACCAATTAGGTGTAAGTGGATTTTCAAAAGAAAATTAAAACCCGATGGATCTATCGGTAAGTACAAGGCTAGATTAGTAGCCAAGGGTTATCAACAAAAAGAAGGACTTGACTACTTCGATACCTATCACCAGTAACAAGAATAACCTCCATTCGGATGTTGATTGCAATTGCAGTATTGCATAACTTAGATATCCATCAAATGGATGTCAAAACTGCATTCTTAAATGGTGAATTAAATGAAGAAATATATATGGAGCAACCTGAAGGATTTATAGTCAAGGGCCAAAAACACAAAGTGTGTAAATTGATAAAATCCTTATACGATTTAAAGCATGCTCTAAAATAATGGCATGAGAAATTTGATATTGTCATAATCAAAGATGGATTCACTATCAATGAATGCGATAAGTGTGTTTACACTAAAACATGTGGAAATGCATGTATCATTGTTTGTCTTTATGTAGACGACATGTTGATACTTGGGACTAATATTGAAATTATTAAGTCCACTAAAAGAATGTTATCCAACAGTTTTGACATGAAGGATCTGGGAGTTGCTGATGAAATTTTAGGAATTAAAATTACCAGAACACCAAATGGAATCAGTCTATCTCAATCTCACTACGTAGAGAAGATGATAGAAAAATTCAAGGATGTGGGATAAAAGAGAATACAAATCCTTTTCTCCCACACATCCACCTTCATAAGACTACAGGAACTGGAATACGCCAGTTGGAGTATTCTCAGATTATCGGAAGTCTAATGTATTTGATGAATTGCACTAGACCCGATATTGCTTACGCTGTAAGCAAGTTAAGCAGATACACTAGCAATCCTAATGATCAACATTGGACTGCTCTACTATGAGTATTGGGCTACGTATCACATACCAAGGAATATGCCTTGAGATATGGACAGTATCCACCTGTACTTGAAGGATACAGTGATGCTAATTGGATTACAGATTCTGAGGAATCAAAATCAACTAGCGGATACGTATTTACTCTAGGAGGAACAGCAGTATCTTGAAAATCTTCCAAACAAACATGTATTGTCCGTTCCACTATGGAATCAGAATTCATAGCCTTAGATAAGGCCGGAGAAGAAGCATAATGGCTTCGATAATTTTTGAAAGATATACCATTGTGGCAAAATCCAATGCCCGCTATATGCATACACTGCGATAATCAAGCAGCTATATCTAGGGCACAAAATATTATATATATCTAGACATATTCGTCGTAGGCATAATACTGTAAAGCAGTTGCTCTCAAATGGAATTATCTCTATTGACTTTGTCTCGTCAAAATATAATTTAGCGGATCCGCTTACTAAAGGTTTAAGTGGAGAGCGAATAAACTGCGCATCAAGGAAAATGGGTCTAAAAGCCTAACCTTACCGAGTCAGCTTAATGGAAACCTCACTAAGCGACTAGAGATCCCACGGACTAAGTTCAAGAGGAAAAACTAGTTATGATTGACTCAGCAAGTAAGCACTTGGGAGCTTGACTCCAATCCATTCCTAAGGTGCACATAAGTTTTCTACAAGTGGATTAAGGGTAAGCTTAACGCTTTTAATGATGCCTATATCTTATTACTAAACAAGTAGAGTAGAGTAGACTACTCTTAATTGGACGATCACCTATGTGAGTATAGAGTTGGGCAAGCTCTTTAGGAATTTCTATGGAGACTGTTATTCCCAAAAGATACTCTCTGAAACTAAGAGTGTCCAGGGCCAAAATGGACACAATCGAGAACCAAAGTTGATTTGGAAAGTCACTGTGTGAAGCTTGTTCACTTAGCTTACACTAACGGCTAACAGTTCAAGACCTAGTTCATTGATTAGCCAGTAAGTCCGATAAAGCTTTCGCTATGGAAGGTTCAAAACCTAGTTCACCTATCCTGATGCAGTTTCTTTTCTAAAGTACCTTTCACAATAGAGTCAGTCTCTTTGTGTGTCAATTCCTTGTATCTCCATTCATTGTGGGGGATTACTGGGAATATGAAGAATATATGTGAATCTTTGAATTGAATTATGGCGAGATCCGTTGATCGAATCAATTGGATGATGGTTGGAGTGTGTTCTCCTTCCATTGGGGATGAACGTGGTATATTCACATGTTCAATTCTGACTTTGAATGAATGAGATATTCAAGTGTAAAGGTTGCCTAATTCAAAGCCAAAATGGGACAAAAAATAGCTAAAGGCATTTAGTCCAACATTGGCCATGGGATGGAAGTTTAAATTGTTTAAATAGAGAAAAATGGGAACAAAGGGCATGCCCTTTGGGTACTTGGAGTTTTCGCGCGCGATTGGGAGGAAACCATGCCCGCACATGCGCGCACGCGCGCTGCGCTGGCGGCGGCCGGCCGGTGCCGGTGCCGGGCCGGGCTCGGATCCGGGTCTGGGTTTGGGTCCCTACCCGGCCTGGTTCTTTTTGAACCAGGTCTCATGGGTATGGGTTACGTGAAGCTTACCCGCTCCGCTATCCAGATCCGAACCGCCCCGCCCCGCCCAACGGCTGTTTGTAAACCGTCGCAACAGTTGGGCGGTTGGATGATTGAAACAAACCGTTGCAACGGTTCAGACCGAACTGTTGCAACTGTTGGTTAGGTTCGGACGGAAATACCTCTCCCGGAGCGCTATAAATTGCGCTCCGTTTTCTCAAATTAAGACACACCAAATTTCAACTCTCTCTACTTTCTGAACTGAGATCCTCTCTCTCTCTCTCTCTCAGTTGAAGTGACTTCCAAAGAAGGAAAGTGGGAAATCAGTAACTCAGTTTCTGAAGAGGCTTCCAAAAGAGTTTTGCAAAAATTCATTCTGAAAGAGGGTCAGAAAATTCAACAGATTCTTTAGTAGAATTGTTGTCTGAATCTGGGTCTTCTGAAGAAGAATATTCTTCTACCTTCCTCCTTCCTCTACAGTGGGTGCTCCTCCAAAGTAAAGGCAAATATTCTCTCGAAATTTATCTTTGTCCCGCTGCTTCAATAATCCTATGAAGATACTGGTTAACTACGGTTCGACCGTACGGTAATTTGGTAGTGCTATCCGAATACCGTGAAGGAGTGTTGTATCTTGGGAGACCAGCAGTAACCAGTTAGCAACGGTGCGGAGGACGTAATTGTCTTAAGGAGATTCGCTTTAAGCGTACCTCACTCCAAGTACTGTATAAGCGAATTAATTTCTTTATACAGGGGATATACTGAATATCAGTATATTGAGCTGACTTATACTAGTCTAATTGGTATTTAACCAAGGAAGGTAATTGAAAGGTGGTTCTTAAATTAAGGAACGTTTTATTGAACGGAAAACCTCCCACCTGATATTAACCAAGCTGGCCAATTAGATCGGTGATATTTCAGTGATATTGATTAGTTGTCAGATTGATCCTAGCAACCAACACTTTATTGTGTAGCTACTTTAGAAACATCTGTTGGGGCCGAAACCAGCCGAAGAACACAAACTCTAGATCACAAGCAACAGACAAAGAAAGAAAGCGGTCGAGATTTATGAGGTTCGGCAAGATGCCTACGTCCCCGGGACAGAAGAGAGAGATCTATTGATGATTTATAATTCTTCTCTCAAGAACTCAGTCAGCAAAATTCCCTCAAAAATGAGTTCAGTCCTCTATTTATAGAGAGAAAAATACCCAAACTGTGGCAAGTCGGGTTTAGAACACTGCCCAGATTCGCATATCAGTCTACAGGCTAGCCGACCGCTCCACGTCTAATGGATCGGATCGCCTGTCGACCGTGTAGTCCTCTAACCCTCTGTTAATGCTAGAGTTTGGCCGGTCGACTTCCCGGTCGACCGGGATCCAAGTCCCAACTCTTTGTTGATCTCAGAGAGTTGGTTCGATCGATCTTAGTCAACCATTTGTGTTTTCTCTCTCGTAAAACATTGGTCTATCGAGCTGGTCAACCGATTTCAACTCTTGTGTATGTCAGTCGACCGCCCTGTCAACTGAATCTCTGTCAACAGAGTTTAAAAACTCTATCTCTCGGTTTTTGATCCTCTCTCTATACTCTCCACCTCGGTGAAGAAATATGAGCTGAATACCAATTAATCTATCACCGCTCCACGATCGACACACAATCTTCACCACGAGATCGGCACATGATCTCTGCCAAGAAAACCAAACGTGGATGTTGACTCACCATATGATTCTAACGAATCCTAAATGCAAAGTTACAATTGATGTCAAACGATCATAACGGATCAAAATGATTGATCCAAATTCAATCTAGATTGAGTTTGTCATCCCCTTAAGCAACTCTCTCCAAACTCCAATATCAATTGTAATGATACTAAATTTTTCGGCTCAGCTAAAACCAAACGAAATGCACCATATATGCTTTTCTAACACTTCACCGAAGAGAAGCAACACCATATGAGCTGACCAACGAACATGTCTACAACTCAGTAATTGAATAAAACATCATTCCAAATGACCTCAAAAGAATCCAAAATGAGCCAACAATGACTCACCAAGTAACTGGAATACCAATCCAGATATCTTTAAGACGGTCCAATCAAATCTGAGTAAAGCACACCAAATAAGCAATTTCAGCTCAATAACGGATGCAGGCCTCCTTATGCAAGCTTAACTATCTTCTCATCAGAAGATCAAATATTGATTGGGCACTCTTCACCTCTACGTGAAGTTCAAATTGCAGCTTACTACTGTCAATTCTCGAGAACTCAAATAACTTCATACAGGTTGCACCGTCAAACAGGCTGCGCGATTATGACTATCTGCATACCTTTTGCCCAAGGGATCAAGCCTCTCGTAGTTCATTCAAATGAGCTCCATCGAGCTTAACCAACTTTCTTTTTTGCAGCAACAAACCCAATAAACTGAGTTATATGAACCTCATCAACCGAAGATCCATGCTTTTTTACAACCCATTTTCGCAGATTCCCTATGATTCCTCTAGCTGCAACTGAACCAACTTTTTCAACATGTTCAGTATGCATATTGGCTACTCGATCTCCATTCGGTGTCACAACCTATGAAATCCCAGATGATACTTAACCAACTGGACAACATGAAGTAGCATCACTCTCCACCTGCTGAGATAATACCACTTGGTCTTCATTGTCTCCACCTGTTGGGAGACTGTAGGCTTCACCATCGAAACCTCATCCAATGTGACAAGTCTGCTCAAGACAACTCTAAGACTTCAACTCTTTATCTCATTGGGTATATCCAATAACGCCTAGAATAATCATTTACAATAGAGACAAAGTACTTATGACCTCCAAATGATACAGTCTTGGTAGGATCCCAAACATCCACGTGAACAAAATCAAAAAGATCATGCAAATGGTGAGTAACGGTGCCAAATTTCACCTTCTTATTCAGATCACAACTGTCACATACTTTCAAATGGCAGGTCGATGCACCTTCCAATGCCTAATCTGACTTCAAGCCAACTTGTCCGAGCCTTTCATGCCATAATCTGATAGAATCGCCATCCAACTGTTCCAAATACGCCAATCCAGTAACTACACTATCCATCAAATAGTACACATTGTTACGTCTAATGCCCTTTAGAACAGCCAACGAGCAATTAGACATCTTGAGAACGCCTTGTCCAAGCATCCCTCTGAGGCCCTCCACTTTCAAAGCTCATACTGAGATCAAGTTCTTCATCATATGAGAAATATATCTTACCTCCTTCAACTCTCTCATTATCCTATCATACATCTTGATACGAATTGTATCCTTACCAACCAACCAGCATATGTGGTCATCTTCCATGGACATCAAACCGCCATCCAGCTCCTCAAAACTAGCAAACAACTCCCTTCTGGGACAAATGTGGTAAGTAAAGCCTGTATCAATACCCACTCAGATGCATTTGAATGATAACTGATGTTGTAATATAAAGTGAAAAGAAAGAAGAGTCAGAATCATTATCATCAGCCTTCACGCATTGGCCTTTTATTGTGACTCTTTTTTCAACTTATTGAGATTTGAACAATCACTTTTTAGTGTCCTTTCTCTTTACAGTAGGCACACTTATCTTTTTTCAATTTGTGATTATCAACCATGGGCTTTCAATTGGATCTCTGCTGTTTTTCTCTTCTTCGATTTGGAATAGTCAATATCTCTGCTGATGTGTCACTGAAAGAACACTCTTTGTCTTTCCACATCAATTTAAGGTTCACAAAAATAGTGGTCACTTCACTGTAGCAGGAATGTTCTCATATTGATTAACGTAACACAAAGGCCTCATATCCCTTATCGAGGAGCGAACTCAATAATATCAACAATATGTCTTCATTCTCGATCATTACATCCAAATTTGTCAAATCTGCGAGAAGCTTCATATAGATGTTGATGTGATCACTAATGGAGATTTCTCTCTTCATGTAAAAATGATAAAATTTACTCTTCAAATGCAAGCAGTTCTCGACACTCTTCGTCAAGTACTTTCTTGCGAGAATCTCCTAAATCGACTTTGAAAAAGTCTTATTCATCACATCATACTTTAGACTGTGTTAAGAAAGATCTAATGATGCCACACGCCATTCGATTCATCTACTTCCGTCAATCTCTCTTGAAGCTCAAGAGTATCCTCCAAATTCTGCGCGTTCAGCGTATCAATGCTTCACATCTCCACAATCTAAAATTATTTGTGCCATCAAACTCTACCACATCAAACTTTAGGTGGTGAACATTCTAAATGTTCTTTATTACAAAAGAACCACTCCCATCTGACGTTTCTCCGGCCATCTTTTCCAATTCCCAACTAAACAAAGTGGAACAACTATAAAATGAAACTACAAATGAAAAAGCTCAGATTTTTAAGTCCAATTGAAATTCTAAGAAGATTTTTCAATTTATCTCTTCACCAAAGATTGAAGACGAGATCCAAATATAGTAAAAATCTGATTTTTTTCCCACCAAATTCTCAGATCTATAAGATCCAAGCTTTCAATTAAGATCCACTCCACCAAACAAAGACCAAGCATTGCCTATAGCTCTGATATAACTTGTTAGGGCCAAACCAACCGAAGAGGACAAATACTAAATTACAAACAAAAGTTTAAAAACATAATCTCTCAGTTCTTGATCCTCTCTCTCTCCAGCATCTATTTGATTGCTTGCTGGCGACATGTATATATATTACTTATGATGTAACACTCAACAATTTTCTTATTATATTTAATATTAGACCGTAACCTGCAGGAAATAATTTGAACCCCAAATCTCTTAAAGTAACAAGAGGTCTTACTATTGTGATATTGTGATACAATCACGCTCACATAATAGGATCAACTTTAATGGGTAATCCACTTGCCAGTAAGAAATATGTATTCCACAAGGAAATTTTCCTTCAATGTACATGTATTTGCAACCTATAGCAAAAACTTCAAAAACCAACCATTTTTTAACACAAATGAGCTTTAGAAGCTTCGATATTGATATAATCTTGTGCATCTACTTTCCTATCTGGCTTAGCTAACATTTTCACCGTAGATTCATACTCATAAACTGCGTTACTTACAAGTATGTCGAGTTTCCCATGGAAAGTCGCAGATACTCTCTCCATTAGTTTCTCCCGCTCAGCTCGAGTAGACACATCGCAGACTGAACCAGCGATACGAAAGCCCATTTCCTTCCACTCTTGCAAGCATCTGTCCAGCTCTGGTCCATTGCGAGAACACGTGTAAACCGCCGCACCAAAGCTAGCCAACTCTTCAACTATGGCATGCCTAGTTGAAACGATATCTATGTTAGTCACAACACATAAGAACAGTATGTGCATCATATATGCAGAGTACTTAATTTTGGAGGTATGTATCTGTAACAGCTCAATAAAACAAATTGATCATTGTAAAGAAATGAAACTTGCTCCTTCTCATCATTATGAGATATCCATGATACCATGTGACAGATATCTTGATTTTAAATCTGAAGAAAATAGTTGTATGATGATATACGTGAGATTTATCATAAAAAGAACATCAACAAAGTGGAGGAGCGTATCGGCATACCCGATTCCTTTGCTTCCTCCTGTAACTAAAGCCGTAGCGCCATTGAGAGACCATCTCTTGTCTCTGTTGTTAGCATTGCTGCACTCTGTAGTGTCATTTTTCTCCATAATTGTCTCCTCTGCCTCACTCTAAAGCTCAACCTTCTTAGTCTCTTCAAATATTGACAAATTTATCATCTCTTAGCTCACAGTTTTTGTGGCAGTCATAGGGACACGTACAACGTATGAGATATTCTTGAGCACAGCCAGTGAACAAGAAGCTGGATAAATAGAAATTGTCAAAAGGACCCAGAAAGATAATAGAAAAAGAAAAATGGACAAGAGAAGAAACAATTGGTTACCGACACTTGAGTGAGATTGCAGTTCAAGTAGTAACCACTAGAAGAATGAACCCACTAGGTCCCTATATGTTGAGATTTGAAGGGTCGAAATTTTATCACAGTTAAAGGGGAACCATGAGGCACCCTACGTGTTTGTAAAAATACCATGAGAAGAAGTGCAAATTGACCTTTTGCTGCAAATTGGGTACCAAAGTTTTAAAGGGGTGCATAAAATCCAAATTGTTAGTAAAACATGCCACCCTTGCCAACAAAGAGTTGTTATTCAAAGCACAATAGATAGCTCTCTTATTAGTTAATACACTGAAAAATTGTCTCAAGTTCTCTCACAAGAGAAAGTTCCAGCTCATCCTTGCATACGTATCTCTCCTCACAGAAGAACTAGTTACAGTCTGAAACAGTCCACAACTTTATATAAAGCGCAAATGCTTCTTCCTATTTAACCAGCCACAGTCCTGCCACCATCAAAACAAATAACATGACCTGTGATTTATGAAGCAACCGACAGGAATGCGACTCGCTTCTACTGCTGCAGCTTCACTATCAACAAACTGTTTTCAGGGAAATAAAATGAAAAGGAGGGGGGAAAAAAAAAAAAGAAAAATGAGCACTGGACCTGTAGGAGAAAATGGCTGCATATCAATTACATGAAGGCAAGTCATTCCCAACTCCTATAAGCAAAAAGCCAACGAGAATATAAACACCATGCATAATTAGAAAATTTTTTATCTTTTTTTTGGTGGCTCCTTCAAGAATATAAAATATTAGACAGACAATGTTAATATGTAAAATGAAGGTACAAGAGCTTACAGGCTTGGTAAGTGAGGTAGTGATTAGGCCTGGTGCGATGCAGTTAGCTCGAATATCATCTTTTGCCCACTCGCAAGTTAGACTCCTCATCAACTGATCATTGCTCCTAGGAAAAGCGAAAATACAAAGAATGCTATCTTAGAAAAATTATAAGCTGTCATTAAAACTTTGAAGCTGCGTTATGTATGCTGCTCTTTTAATTTGTGCCGTATAATGAATGTTTTGCTCATGCATGCTTTAGCTGCTGAATAAGTAGATAGATTTGGCATTGTAACAAAGTTTCCATCAATTGAGGATATGAAAAACCATCAATGAGGATATGAAAACCATGCTGCCTGCTCCTGATGCCTTCAGCAGAAGGTCAGCTAATGGATGTAGGAGATCTAAAGCAGAAAACAACAAAGCTGTCGAGGCTTCAGCTAGTGATGTAGGAGATCTAAAGTAGAAAACAGCAGAGCTGTCGATAGTCTGAGGTTCAACTGTAGACAGTAGCTTCAACTCTTGTTGATAGACTGGAGAGTTAGGACTATACAGTTTGTCGACATGGACATTTTTGCTATCGACAGGCTTGGCATGCTAGCGTATACGACTCTGAACAAAAATCAGTTTTCCAGTCTGATCTGAATTTAAATTTTTTTATTTTTCATTTGTTTAATTAGATTTCCTACTTAGATTAGTATTCTTCTTTATTTGCCTATTTAAAGCCATTGTATCTTTGTTTTTAGATTCAATTTTTGATGAAGAATAAAAATTAGTTTTTCTCTTTAAATTGCTCACAGATTCGAGTTGTTCATTCTTTACTCATGGATTCGAGTGCTTCTTCTACCAAGAACTATCTTTTAGGGTTCATTGACGCTAGAAAGAGATCTAGCTGGCATTATTCGCTTTCTTATTTACTTCAAGTGGTATTAGAGTTTCGACTACTTTCTAGCGATGATAGGAGAAGACAACGATTGCAAGGTCTTTCCATAAGGATGGGCTTTATTGAAAGGGAGGTCAGTGCTGTCAAATCAATCTTGGACAGCATGGTCCATGGCTCAAGAAATTGTCCCTCAAGATCGATGATTAAAGTCTAACTGATGATATGTACCGAAGCGGACATGATCATCCATCAACTAATCTTCCACTATCACTTCCACCCTTGCATCCACCACATCAACCACCACCACCACATCCACTCTTACTTTCTATCGAACTGGAATTCGTAACTTATTCAGAGATTGTTGTGTAATTAGAAGGCCCCTGATACTACATAGTGATATCAAATTTTTTATTCAAGATATTCGGTCAAGAGCAAAGTGTGCAACTTCATTATTGACAATGAAAGTTGTGAGAATATCATTTTTAGAGCACTTGTGGACTATTTAAAGCTAGAGACAGAACCACACCTTTATCCTTACACCATTGGTTAGATCAAGAAGGGCCCATCTATTAAGATATCAGATCTATGTCATGTTCTTATTTCAATTAGCAAATATTATCAAGTTTTTGTTGCTTGTGATGTCGTTGATATGGACGGATGTCATATTTCTTTTGGGGAGATCATAGCAGCACGATGTTGATGCAATCCACAGAGGTAAAAGAAACATTTATATGTTAACTTGAAAGAGTAAAAGAGTTGCCATTAGACCAATTCCACCTACTCCAAAGTCTACAAAAGAAAAAAAGCCTAAATTCATTTTCATTTGCAATCGAGATTAGTTTTAAATGGATTCAAAAGAAACAAAGTAAGATTTACTTTAGTGGTCAAAAAAGAAGCTACTTTGCCCATTAAAATTCCTGAGAAGATGAGACTATTCTTAGAAGAGTTTAAAGGAGTTGTGCACGATGAGTTTCCAGAAGGATTACCACCCATAAGAGATATCCAACATCATATTCCAGGAGCAAGTCTACCTAATCTTCCACACTATCCGAAAAATTTCAAGGAGAGTGAAGTTCTAAAGGAGAAGGTTTGATTGAACTCGGAGAAAGCTAATGCAAAGTATAAAGCGATAGGTGACAAGAAAAGACAAGAGAAACTCTTTGAGGAAAGAGATATGGTGATAGCGTACTTGAGGAGGAAAAAAATCTCAGGTGGAGCATACAACAAGTTGAAGCCAAAGAAATATGGATCGTTCAAGATCTTAAAAAAGATTACTGATAACACTTATGATAACATTTATGTTGTGGATCTTTCAAGCAATATGGCGATGTTAAAGATATTCAGTGTGGCAGATCTCTATGAATATCAGCCTACTGAGCAGCTAAATCTCGATTATAACTCGAGAACGAGTTCTTTTAAAGAGGAAGGGACTGATGTAGAAGATCAGGATAGAAAACAATAGAGCTGTCGACAGCTGACAACCTGAAGTTCAGCTGTCGATAGCAGCCTCAACCCCTGTCAATAGATTGACTTCAACATGCCTTCTCGAGAGTTGGAAATATACAGTCTGTTGATAGCCCTGGACGTGCCAGTGTATTTGACTCTGAACATGAATCAGTTTCCAGTCTGATTTGAATTTCAATTTGTCTCTTTTTTGTTTAATTAGGTTCCGACTTAGATTAGTATTCTTCTATATAAGGCTGTTGTATCTTTGTTTTTAGATTCAACTTTTGATGACAATAAAAATTTTAGTTTCTCTCTTTAAATTGCTCATGGATTTGAGTTGTTCATCATTTGCTCGTGGATTCGAGCGTTTTTTCTACCTGGACTATCTTACAGGATTGGTTGGCGTTAGAACGAGATCTAGCCGGCGTTATTCGCTTCCTTGTCTACGTCAGCTAGTTGGCTCAGATGGAAAGTGGATTCAAAGTTTGTAGCCATGGAAACGAGAAATTTTCAGCAGTACAATCAACTGCTGGCTTCGCCACGCCAATTCCAGCATTATTTATCTTAACAGAAACAAAATTGTCAGATTTAATGTATTATAGCTGCACAAGTTGGGGCAATCTCAAGAGATTTCTTTGTTATTTATGGTTGATTAATGATTTGATGCAGCCTCTTAACTTTTAACAGACTGCATTTATTTCACATTCTAACTTTTATGGACCTTTCTCTGCCCATTCATTTCAACACTCTTGTACCAGCAACAACTAATTTTTGGGCCTGAGTAATTATGCATACCAGATTGTTGGCACATCCTTCGCACATGTAATATTTATTTGGGATTTACATTGAGCAAATATTAACTTCTGCTTATTTTCACCATGGATTCACATTGATAAACTAGAAACTTACAAGCATGTTGAGTTTCCCTTGGAAAGTGGAGGATACTCTCTCCACAAGTTTCTCCCATTCAGCTCGAGAAGACACATCGCAGACTGAACCCATGACATGAAATTTCTCCGGCTCCTGTAAGCATCCGTTGAGTTCTGTATCATTGCGAAAAAATGTGTAGACCGTTGCCTCAAAACCAGCTAATTCGTCAACTATCGGATGCCTAGTATGAATCAATGATCCTCATGTTAGTTAGATAACACTTTGAGCATAATCCATGTATACAATGTATATAAGGATACCAAGCTGACATGTGTGAAGATTATGCACAAAGGAAAGCAAGAATAGCTAGGGCGAGTCAGTCATATGAATTGTGTAGAAAAACACCACATGGTGCTTGAGGGGAACTTGAGAGAGTTAGTGAAAGATATTATGTAATATATGTATGTATGTGTGTTTATGTGCATATGTGTTGTGTGATATTTATGTAGTCATTTATGTAATGAAACTGATATCTAACTAATACATAAATGCTTCTTATTCATAAGAAATCACACTCTTCCAATTTTTAAATCCAACATCAATATCAATATTAATGAGTTTATATAGAAATTCTTGCAATTTTAAAAATTCCTTTAGTGCTTATGGATAGTCAGGCGAATATGTATATTTTCCATATTAGTACAATATCCATCCAATTCAAATATTGATACTACTTGCATTTAAACCCCTAAGCTATAACATCATGTCATGGGTAAACTAATTGAATGAGCAAATTAGTTGTACCTTTATCTCAAGAAAGAAGAGGAAAGAAAAGAAATGCTACTTATATAATTGTAGTGGTCAAAATTTGATTCTCATCAAGATGATGAAATGTGTCCAAGCAACTGAGCACCCCTTCAAGACTTCCACATCATTCACTCCATCTAGTAACATCCGCCACTCCAGATCTCTAGTTCACCCTCCATCCCGAAGATACTTCATCCCAGAAAACTCCGCCGATCTCCCTCCGTCCACAAGCTCCAAAACCCCTCAATTTGAGCTCCGTCAACAAATCATCCTCAAATCTTTGCTATCAGTTACGCAGCATAATCCTCCCCCATATTCATAACATGCCCCCCTTTTAGCGCGAGCAGATATGGACAATGCTGATTCTCGGCATGCAATCCCAACGAAGCAACACTACTAATCGTTACCGTTACAACGTGCAAAACATACAGATCCCACCCACGCCATCGACCTCCAGTCCAACAGCTTATTGGAGAATAAATAGACCTCTTTCTCTAACGAAAAAAGAGGCTTGAAAATTTGGACTCTGTACACTCCTTCCAAATTTCTATAATTCTTGTGACTTGAGAATTATAGTAAAGTTTCTCCGCCTTTTCGTGATTTATTTTTTTTTTAGTTAAGAGTTTTCTCATAAAATCCTTTGTGTTTGAGTTGTGTTTTGCTTACGCGTATTTCACCTCCACTTTTCAATCTTGCTTGAAGTGAGGATCGACTGTCCAATCACTTGTGGTGGAAAATCTCTACCACAAACTGGTGTTTTCATTGAGATCTGAGTCCCTACACTCAAGATCTCTCTTCTAAAAACATAAAACCTTCCTCAAAAGAGTCTCTCCCATAAAGTCGATGGCCCTAAGAAAGCAAGACGTCACCTTCAATAGCGCAACATCTAAAGGCAAGGCTATTAGCACCACTGGGGGCACAATCCTCCCACTAGCCATTGATCAACCGCATACCACCGAAGATACCGGCTTCTCCTTGCCTCATGAGGCAGCCACTACTGTCCAACCTTCGCAACAGCACGAATCAGCTTCTTCAGATGCTTACCGACATGAAAGAACAGATGAGAGAACAATTAGTCCAGTTTGATCGTGGTCAAAAGCAGGTGGCTTTCAACTGCGAGAATACCATCCATGAGGAGGAGGCATTGAGGTAACTCAACAATCAACTCCAGTCTCAAATTGCTGCCCTATAGAATCAGCCATCGATTCAGTCGAAAAGAGAGCCTGAAGTCAGTGGTACCTGACCTCCGAGCCCTTGATAAGCTAATCCATAAACATATCGTGAAAGCCAAGCTGCAAAGTCACCCAATGCTTTCAGCTACGAAAGTTTCCGACTCGCCCTTCTCTGAAGATATCCTGGAATTCAAATTCCCGAAGAAGTTCTCGATTCCAATTTTCGACTACTACTCTAGAGTGAGCGATCAGGTTCAACACATCAGGCATTTTCAAGACAAGATGGTAATCTATTCCCGTAATGATCCAATCATATGCCTAACCTTTTCGTCTAGTCTAAAAGGCGCGACTTCAGATTGGTTTTATCCTCTGTAGCCCCACTCTTTCCATAACTTCGAGGAGGTAATCAAAGCATTCCTTACTTAGTACGCCTCTCGCCACGATGTCAAGGAAAACAACCATCACCTTCTTTCCGTCAAGATGAGGCAAGGTGATAGCGTCAAATCATACATCGACTTCTTCTAAAACCAACTGGCCAAGGTCCCCAATTGCGATAAGGACGTCTCTGCACTCGTATTTATCAGCGGGCTGCAAGTCTCCTACCCCATGTTCAAATACCTCCTGCAGTACAATGTCACTCGGATGAGCGAGGTCTTATCACGAGCTTAGCCATACATCAACCTGAAAGAGGCAATGAAGACTTCGTTCAACTATACTGTGAAAAATGGTAGCGGCAAAGGTAATTCGAAGTCTCCGCACGAAGCCCCCGCCTATGCCAATGATCAGAACTAGGGGCAACTTGCCTTCAAGAGAAAAGCGTTTCTGATCCTCTCACCAAGTCCCCTAAGAACCTACAATTTGACGACACAACACTTCACTCCATTAAGACTCCCCATCAACAAGGTCTTTAGCACCTTTAAGGACCAGCAGTCGGTAGGCCTCCGAGACCAATCCGGTACGATCCCACCCTACCTGAAGCGAAAGAATATTGCTCCTACTATGACAGCAAGGAACACAAGATTATCCACTGCTGGGCCCTCCAGAAGTACTGAAAGAGATTATCTGATAAAACTTTCTCAAAGAGCATATCCTTACTCCTAAAGCAGCCTCCAGATCCGAACAGCTCAACGCTTCCCTACTTACCCAGCCATAACACTTAATTATCCAAAACAAAGTAATTAAGTGATCCCATATTTTCAAGAGATCGGACAATACTCCTATCTCTTCCTGTATTCCAATTTCATTCACTCTATTCCAATATTGATTAAAATAATATTTTTTCTCCTAACCATTGCAATCCTTCCAAGCTAGACGTTCTGGTGATGGGATTTTTTTTCAATTCGAAACTACTACACTACTAGGATTTCCCTCACTTGAAGTCAGTTCTTCCACTGATGGGATTTTTCCCACTAGGAGGACTGTGTCTAGACGTTCCACTGATGGAATTTTTCCTACTCAAAACTACTCCATTGCTGAGATTTTTCCCGCTCGGAGTCAATCCTTCTGCTGATGGAATTTTTTCCATTCGGAGGACTGTGTCTGCACAGTCTACTGATAGGATTTTCTCCACTCGGAGATGACAACACAGACTTACCTATGAGCCCCTTCTCGATTAACCTACGAGAATCGAAAACCTCCGCTGTGAGATTTTCCCACTTGGAGCCCTACTCTGCTGTCATGAATTTTCCCTCTCAGAGCTCTCATTTAATGTTCCGCTGATGAAATTTTCTCATTAGAAAACACAAACACTAGCTTATAGGCTCTCTTTATCTGACGCACGAGCGGATGAACTCCTGGGCAATTTTCCTCTGCCAAGTCCAAGCCAGATCGCCACTTCGCTACTGGGGTTTTTCGTGCTCAGAGTAAACGCAATCAATTTGTCGATGGGTTATACCCTCATTTCAGGTCCTTACTTAGGTTACGACTTGACTGATGGGATTTTTCCCACTTGGCAGCAACTGTGAACCTGACTCTACTGATGAGATTTTTTTCACTCGGAGGTCGAACTCCGCTGCTGGGATTTTTCCCACTTGAAGGACCGGATCGCCACTCCACCGATGGATTTCCCCCACTGAGAGTCGACGCATTTAATCTGTCGATGGGTGACGCCCCACTCCAGGCCTCTTTTCAACTTGCAGGTAAGTATTCTAAAGAGCCTAGAGTTGCATGAAACTTGTGATATATACATAAGAGTTTTCTTATTTGGATTATCCCTCAATGTACTAGCTTCATGTGATTAGAGGCTGGAGACATCGAACATATCAGAGAGGCACAGTCGCCCAGGTATTATCCGAACACCATCTTTACGAATGATTGCATGAATTACTTATCCTGGATTGTCGTGGATTGTTTATGTTAACCTATAACTGTAAGAGTCATATGGTATATGAAAGTACACCTAGAGGGGGTGAATAGGTGTAGTGCTAATCTAATGACAAATGATGCAAGATTTAAAAACTAATTGCTATCACATAACTTGTAACCAAGAGTGAGCCCGAATTTCCCGTGAAGTGCTCTAGAACTACTCTCTAGATTAAGAGTTGAGGTGCTACTAGAAGCTCTATTGGTAGAACACAAGTGTGGGCACACAAACCAAGCATGCATATGATATGAGCAATTAATAACAATACAAGATATAAGAGAGACAAAGTTGAAAGAAAGAAGATCAAACGTAAACACCGGGATATGTTTCGAGGTTCGAGCTACTGCTCTACATCCCTGCCTTCACGTAGAAGGATTTCCACTATGTCCACACAGGACCTTCCACAAAGAGACTTCCACTAAGAAATTACAGTTACAATCGTGAGTACACAACTCCACTCTCTCAAACACAAACCTCTACATAAGAGGTGGGCACTAAGCCTAGCACAAAGTAAAGAAGAAATAAAACATAGTGATCCAATTATCACAAACTCTCTCTTGGTGATCTTAAAAGATCACAAACAATTTTCCTCACAATACAAAAATTCTAAAAATAGATTTGAGATGATAACTCAAGTATGTAAGAAAATAAAGTGTTTTGGGAAAGAAACAAAAAAAAAATACTTGAGAAAAACTTCTAGATAGATATGAAAATGAAGAACAAAACTAAATTTTCAAAAACTTTTTTCTTTTGATTTTCCAAAAACTTTGAAACAAATAAAGATGGAGAGATTAAAGCTCTAAAACTTGTTCTGAAAACTTGTTAAAATCTCTGTAGAAGATGAATTGGCTTTCAAAAATCTTAGTTAAAGCAACCCTTAAAGACCCATATTTATAGGGGTTAGGAAATATAGCCGTTGGGGTCCAGAATCAGGCCAGATTGGCCTTTCGGTCGACCGCCCGGTCGACCGGCCAACAGTCAGATTTTTGACCCTTGGGCTTACCGGTCGACCGCTCGGTCAACCGTCCCAGGCAAATATGCCTAACGGTCGACCGTTCGGTCTATCGAGGCCAGAACCAGAGAGCTAACTCTCTGGTCGGTCGACCAGGGCCAAATCCAGAGAGCAAGCTCTCTGGATCGGTCGACCTTGCGGTCGACCGGCCGAAGGCCATGGCTGTGTGCACGTATTCGTGCATATCGGTCGATCGATCGGTCGACCGAGCTCTGGTCCGATCGACTGGTCGGTCGACCGCCAGCAGGCTCAGAACAAGTTTATAGGATTGAAAATCCCATAAAATCACATAAAATCTATAAAAATAAGTTCTTATAAATATTTGAAGTATAAATATGTGTGACCAAAAATTAACATATATTACAAACTACTTGAACTATTTTTCAGGCTTGAAAATTAAGCTTGAAATCAAAAACGGTATTTTTCAAAACTTAAATTTTGAAATGAAAATCCGTTTTCTTCAAAACTTTTATAAATACAAAAATATGATATAGAAACACTTTTGAAGCATATTGCGTATGGATAGAATCCAATACATATAGTAAATGATATATTTATGTTTTTGACAATAAATCCTAAAATTAAGTTCTGTTAAAAATAAAATTTGAAACGATAAACTAGAATCATCTAAATAAGTTTTATAAACAATATAAATCATCAATGTATAAGAATGAAATCCAATATACATATAAACATGTAAAACTTGTTTTGATTCTATCTATTCATGAAAATCATAAATGGATATTCTTAAAAATCTGAAACGGTTAAACCTAAATCAAAACTATTGAACTTGTGTGTGTGTACTTGAACATATCAAAACTAACTATTCTTACACAAGATCTAAATATAAACTAAACAAACCTAGATACAAGTCTTCTCGTTGATCTTCATCTTCAAAATGACTCGATTCAAGCACAATCCATAAATCTTGACTCTTTTTGAGTACTAGAAGTGATCTTGACGTGCGAGCTCTTGAATCTACATGTGTTAGCTCTAAAATTGACTTTGAATTCTTTGTTAAAGCTAAGCACCTACTAAGATCTTGATTAATAACTGAAATTATATAAATACAAAATCATTAGTAAACTAACCTTCATAAGTTAGTCATCATCAAAACTAAGGTGAAGGGCCTTCGGGCCAACAATCTTCCCCTTTTTGATGATGAAAAAACTTATGTGGTTATATATACATAGATTAAGAATAAGCTTCATAGAAGCTCCCCCTTAACTTATGCATAGCAATAAAACATATAGATATATAATGTAAGTTTAAAATACCAATAAACAACAATAAAAGAATATGCAATAAGAATCATAAAAACACATGTATATGCATAAACACTTAATCAAACATGCATATATAATCACTAATTTTTCTCCCCCTTTTTGTCACTCATCAACAAAGGGGAGAGAAAAAACAAACATTACCAATAAACATATTTTAAAATAAAATTTTGATGCCAATAAAAACTATCAATTAAAAAAATAATTGAAAGTAAAATCATCTTTTTACCAATTAATACCAATAGAAGGACATGATACTAATTGAAAGTAAAAACTAAAATTTTTAGGTAAATACTTGAGTCATTTTACAATATAGATACCAAATTGAGAATAATACCAATTAAAGATTATTGATATACCAATATTCAAAATGTTAGCATATATCAAAATATAATAATTTTCATCATAAAGATTGAGTGTAAGATATCAATTAAAAATAAAAACAAGTTAAAAATAAAACAAGAATTTTTCTTCCCCTTTATGAAATACCAATAAAAATAATGCATAAGCTTGTAAAAATATCAATTATCATCAAAAACTAAATTAATCTTAGCATGAAATCAATTTGTATTTTAAACATGTATAGATAAACATTGTTAATCTTAATACAATGAAAAACATCTATATGTTTGCATGATCAGAGTAATATAATATCAATTTAAATCTGATGCATACATATACATAGAAAATATGAGTATACAAAATTAATTTTCATTAAAGTCATGTATAACTCATAACTACCTCCCTTTCATGCACATATTTAAAAGATATTCAATTAAGGGTATACAATATATGGCCGTCCATCCAACTACCCTTTAAAGGCAGGGTTTTCAAAAATAGGATTTGAAAATATTTTAATATATTTGAAAACTCTACCAACTGAAGAATAAAGACTAGTTTAAAGATAATTTTGAAAACTATTACTAAATCCTTCAAGTAAGGAATAAAACAAATATTTATCCCATGAAAACATGAAAATCTTACGATCATCGATACTCAAAAAACGATAAAGCACATATAGTTCTTATGAATCCAAAATCATGAGTAAACAAAATATAGAGTGTATAAAAATCATGTAATCAACAAAATTATGGAGATAAGGCAATTAAGCTCAAGTAAAAATTCTTTTATAAGCCTGAAAATCATAAAAAATTCATTTTTCATTAAAAACTAAACAAGCTTTAAGGTATATGTATATTTTGTCAAAACTAAAAGTATATATACATATCTCAAACATAAACGAGTCCATAAAAAAATATTACATGAAGGCAAGTGACTCTAGGATAGACATGTATATCTATTAGTTTTAGACAAAATTAACATATACATGAAGTTAAACATGTACAAAAATTGGAAAAACAAGTATAAATGTAAGAATCATCAAAACTAAGTTATACAAATACATCTAATGAGTACATATGAACAATAAAGAACAAACACATATCAAGTGTGGCTCACTAATTGTACAAGTATAAACACAAGTTTTAATGAAAACTACATCTACACAAGTAATCAAAATATGAAATGCAAAAACATAAACAAACATGATCATTAGGCTAAATGCACGTGTTTAAGAATCAGGATATGCATAACAGTTAAACTAAAGTGAGAATATAAAAATATGAATCCATATAAATATAGGTGTATCTCAAAGACTATCTATGTATATATATATGTCTAATAACATTGCATTTAACATAATGAACATGAAACATGATATGCTAAAATTCAACGATAAATGTATGTAAACAAAAATAGGAGTAAGAGATAATTATCAAACCGGGTGAACTAATCTCTATGTCTCCAAACCATGGTGGTCCTCCCACCAAATTTTCTTTGAAAGTGATGCATCCATAAGTATGATCTTTTAGTTCGAATCGCATCCACCATCAAGGCACCGATACTCTCACGTCTTGTGAGAGCCCACACTTACATCAAATACAATAGGGGTAAATCTTGGTATCCAAACTTTCTTGGGTCCATAGGGGTTAGTAAAATACACCTAGAGGGGGGTGAATAGGTGTACTAGCTAATCTAAGGACAAATAATGTGGAATTTAAAACTCAATTGTAACATACTATGTGTAACCATGATGAAAGATCACCTAGAGGGGGGGGTGAATAGGTGATTTAGCTAATCTATGAACTAAATGCGGAATTTAAAAACTTAATGCAATACACTCAAGTGTGATCAACAAATGATGCACACACAACCAAGCCAAGCAAATATGAATGCACAATATGAATAGTTGCAAGGCACAAAGTAAAGAGAGATATAGAGAGAGTCAATGGATCAAGCGCAAACAACAAGTTATGTTACGAGGTTCGAGCACCAAGCTCTACATCCCCGCCTTCGACACACGAAGGATTTCTAATCCACTAGCTTGTCCACAAAGGACTCTCACAAGGAGTACCCAACTCCTCTCTTTACAACCACAACCTCCTCCTTGAGGCAAGTTCCAATCCAACAAAACAATCACCTCACAACTTGAGGGATTAGCACAAAGCAAACACAAGGATCACCTCACAACTTGAGGGATACAACCCAAGGCACAAAGCCAAACAAAGATTGGGTTTTACAACTTGGTGGTCCAACAAGCAACCACAAACAATTTCTTCTCCCACACAAATATCCTATAGAATGAGATAGTAGATGTTGCTCAAGTGTGGAGAAAACCAATGGAATGGAAATCAAAATCACAAAGAAAATCCTTGGGAAATAGTAGAAAAGAAGATGAGAAAGTTCAAGCTATATCTTTTCCCAAAACCCTTTTCTTTGAATTTCCAAACCCTAGCAAAAACACCAAATATGTTGTTCAAATAGAGCTCAAAAACTTCTTTTTAATTTCAGTAAAAATACCAGAGAGTATGGAAAAATTCGCACCAAAAATCTCAGAGAAAAACTCTTGCCAAAGGGGTATTTATAGGCAAATCTGGAAACTAGCCGTTGGCAGCAGATTTTGCCAAAATAACCCTGCCGGTCGACCGGCCGGTCGACCGGCCGGTCGACCGCCCAACGGTCAATTTTTGCCCGTTGGCAGCTACCGGTCGACCGCCCCGGTCGACCCAAACAAACAGAGAGCTCTGCTCTCATCCCGGTCGACCCGGACGGTCGACCGTCCAGAGTCTGCCAAACGTGCACAGATCTGTGCACGTCGGTCGACCGACCCGGTCGACCGACTTCAGGCCAAGTCGACTTGGTCAGAAGACTAGTCGACTGGTTTGAAGTCTGGAACAAAAATCTGGGTCAGAAAATCAGTTTAAAAATATTTTGAAAAATCTTTTAACACTCCTAAAAATCACCAAAATAGTTTTATCATTTTGCATTGATATATAAACATGTGGTTAAAAAGTTTAGCTCAAATATCAATCAATATGAACTATTTTTGTGTCTTATCATTTTTACCAAAAACCAAAAACTGTATTTTCTAAAACTTGAATTTTGAATTGAAAATACGTTTTGTCCAAAACTCTTCCAAATAAAAAAACATGATATTTAAACACTTTGAAGCATAATGCATATTGATAGAAATTCAATATACATGAAACATATATATATCATAGTTTTTGTCTTTAATTCCAAAAATAAGTTTTGTTAAAACACAAAACCTAAAACACATGAAATAGGTATATCAAAGTAAGTTTGTCTAAGATTTGAAGGATGCATGTATATAGAACAAATCTAATATACATTAAACCATGTAAACTTGTTTTGATATAAAGTCTATTCATGTAAACCAAGATCGGGTTAAACCAAAACCGAAAAACCAATATCCAAACATAAAATGTGTGTGTGTTGTGAACTTGAGCATATCATACTATTCTAATCTTTACAATTTGGATCTAAACCCAAACAAAACTATGGTACCGATGTCTTCTTGTAGAGCGCAATCTCCAAGTCGACTCAATCCAAAACGTGATTCACCAAGCTTGACTCCAATGAGTGCTAGATATCATCTTTGATGCTTGGGCTCTTGAATCACAATGTGAAAGATGTGTGGAAACTTTCACCAACTAATATCTTGATTAATGATCTGAAACTTAAACATCACAAGATAATTAGTACACATAACTACATGAGTTAATCATCATCAAAACTAGAGTGGAAGGCCTTTGGGCCAACAATCTTCCCCTTTTTGATGATGATAAAACTCATGGAGTTATATACGCATGGATTAAAGTTAAGCTTCAAAGAAGCTCCCCCTTAACTCATGCATAGGGATAAATAACAAATATATGCAATGAATACTAAACACTAAACATGCATAAACAATGAAAGGCTCTAGATACCAATACCAATGGAAGATACCAATGAAATTTTTCAGAAACAAAACAAACATGTTCTAAATACCAATTAAATGAAACAAATTAATAGTAATTGAAACATGCTCTTGATACCAATTACATATACATAAAACAAATAAATTATCAAGCTCTTGATACCAATCTTACATAAAACAAATGAATTATCAAGCTCTCGATACCAATCTCTTGATACCAATAAAAACAAAACTCATATTAAAACTAAAACTCATGCATAAACAAAACTCATAATGCATACAAACATGCATATAAACTCAAATTCTTCTCCCCCTTTTTGTCAATCATCAACAAAGGGGTAAAAAAAATATTAAGAATCAAACTTCAAATTCCTTCAAATCCCCTTATTGTCAAACACAATAGTCTCCATTTAAGATTCAATAAACTACTCTTTAAGGGGTGAAATCAAAATCAATATGATACCAATTAAAACATGTGTCAATGAAGTGCATTATGATTGTAGGCTGTCTAAAAGTCACTAAAAGACAAGCCAATAAAAGCAGAGTCTCAAGTTCTAGACGCGAGGTATCGACACCCGCGTCTCAGCATCAAGGCGCGTTGGCTCGACACCCGCGTCTCAGCATCAAGGCGCGTTGGCTCGATACCCGCGTCTCAGCATCAAGGCGCGTTGGCTCGACACCCGCGTCTCAGCATCAAGGCGCGTTGGCTCGACACCCGCGTCTCAGCAACAAGGCGCGTGGGTCTAAACCCGCGCCTCAGTTGTAACCACCCGGATTACGGGGCCAGTCACCGCACAAGTAGCGGGAAGTGGCCCCTCATTGTGGAGCATTTTCAGGGGGCACGTTCACCCCTAGGACCTCTATAAATAGCCTAGTTTGCTATGGGATCAAGGATCGGTGATCAGAGAGAGAAAGAAATCGGCAATCGGCAATCAGAAGGCAATCAGAAGATCACAGAGAGAAGACTCTTCAGCAAGCTTGCTGCGTACCAGCTGCTCTTTGCCTACCTTCTCTTTGAGAGTTTTGGTAGACAGAGCTGTGTTACTCCCTCTACCAGCCAAAGAGAAGATCCCCTGACGATCCCGACGGTCATCCGGTCAACGGAGAACAAGATTCACTCTCCACCGCCACACGAAGAACCCAGCATTAAACAAAGGGGGGATTCAAGACTCAACATCCTCCCTCCCTTGTAACTGGAAGGAAAAGTCTGGTTGTAATAGTTTCATTTGATTCAAGGAAATCTTTACACCCATCACTTCATCTTTTTTCCGGCGCGTACAAGAGATGGTGACTCCGCTGGGGACTACATTTGTCACTGAGGAGCAGATAGTGGCGCAGGATGACGTCCACCATAAGGGGAAAATGGTCGAATCGCTCGTTGTCGAGTTCGACTAGGCGAAGTACGAAGAGTTTCTCTCTTCCGGCTCCAAGAGCCCAAAGACCCGCGTCTGCCGCCGGGTCTCGACGGGGAATGGCCTCGAGGCCCGATCTGTGGCTTTCTCGAGCTCCCCTGCTGCCGACTGTGCCAAGCAAGGTACACGCGCCAACGCCTCTCAGAAGGCCCGCGTGGTCCCAGGCACATCTGCCTTTGCAACCAACCGCGTTGCACAGAACACCCGCGTCAGCGTCTCTCAGGAGACTCGCGTGGTTAAAGTCCCTGATGTTCAACATCAGGATGTTGTTGGTCTCTCTCCACCTCCTCGACGCAATCGAAACGCTGAGCGTCGACAGAGGAGACGTGCGCGTCACCTACAAGTCGGAATCATTGGTTGTCCAACTGAGGCTGGACGCGACGTACAATCTCGCGCCTTGCCCGCGCCACGTCCAGTACGTGAAATCCGCGTTTGGCGCCCCAAACGCGAGATTCCTTCAGTTAGGTCCTCTGAGGACCAACTCATCAAACGCCAAGGTGAGACCTCTGCGCCTCGTCAAGCGCAAGAGGCACCAGCCCATAGGCGTGGGGCCCAGCAGCCCATCCTCTCTCAAGTGTCTCTGCTCCGACACACCAAACAGCAACGCGACAGGTGCGTCTTGTCTCAACAGAGACGCCAGACGCGCGCTGAACAGCTGCGGCGCAAGAACCGCGTCCCTGATGCCCGCATCCAGGCTGTACAGCACATGGATGCCTCCCGTCTTCAACGTTGCGAGGCTAATCCTTTCAATCCCCCTCCCATGGATTTGAGGGATTATTTGACGAAGAAAAGAAGTGCCAATCAGGCCACTTCGTCGTGTTGCTGCCAACGGCTCATCCATATGCTCTCTGAGTGCCGTTGTGAATCAGGCGTACATCAGCAGTCTTTAGTCAGACAGCTGACCCTGATTCCCCCGTCAGCTAAAAGAAGACGCTCCCACAGAAGGAGAACCTTCTCTGACGTTGAGTACCCGGAGCTCACTGCGAATATGACAAGCAGGAGCAAGGGAAAACAACTTGCAGTCAGCTCAGATGAGTCCAAGTCTGACTCTGAACCGGAAGGGGTGTATCGACACACTCACACCCGGACGGGGGCTATTCCCCCAATTGACTATAATGCCTTAGCCCACAGCGTCGAAGTGAACGATTCTCACTCCGCCGTAGCAGAATCTAGGGCTTCGAACTCTTCCGTCGAGAAGGAGACCTCTGCTTACATGACAGGCACTCCTGAGGAGACGGCTAGACGTTTAGAACAGATCCAGAAGGCACAAATGGATATGATTCTTTCTCAGCAGGAATCTATCAATTCCCTTAAGCAGGCGATTGCACAGCTGCTCGAAGACAGGAGGAGGTCTCCTCCTAAAAAGTCAAAGGGCAAAGGGAAAAAGGGAGAAAGCTCATCTTCCGAACCTTCTGAGGAGACGCGGCGATCTACCGCAGATTCGTCCAAGTCCTCGTCGCAAGTAAAGGGCGACCAAGACCAGGGAAAGGCTCATGCTGAAAGAATGAGTCAATTGGAGCAACACCTCGAGGCCCTTACCAACCGTAAAGGCCTCCAAGAAGCTGGAGTGGTCCGGCCCTACCCGGCTGAATGGGACTTGGTTCCGTACCCGCCCAAGTTCAAAGCTCCAACTCTCCAAGCATTTGATGGGAAGGGGTCACCCAACCAGCACATCTACTACTTCAAATCCCAAACCGGGAATGTAGTAGACAACGATGCTATCCTGGCGCGTCTGTTCATTGGCACCCTGAAAGGGTTGGCCTTTGAATGGTTCATGAAGCTCTCAGAAGGTTCTATCAAGAACTGGGGCGATTTGGAGAAGCTGTTCTTAACACGCTTCTTCGAAGATGACTCCGAAGTCACGATGCCCACCCTTTTGGCTACCAAACAGCGGAAAGGGGAGTCCGTCAAATCTTTCGTGGAAAGATTTCGGAACATGGCACTCCGGTGTCCAAGCGGTATGACCCAGGCCACCCTGGTGGAAACATGCCGCCACAATCTCCAAACCTCACTCCTTGCTCAAATAGGAGTTGCTGAAAGCCGCACCTGGAAACAATTAGTCCAACAAGGTGAACAGGCTGAGGAGATTGTCGCCCGCGTCAGAGCGGAGGAAGGTAAGCCTAGGCCGGAAAGGTCGACAAGGCGTGCGCCAGACACATCCCTCCAAACAAAACGGAAGGATAATTTGGCAACGGAGACCAAATCTCCCGCCAAACCTCAATCAGGCAAGGCGAGTGGCTCTTCAAGTCAGCCTCGCGCCAACAAGTAATATTCCTTCAAGGAGGAACATGTCGATTCACTCTTTAAACTACTCAACAAGAGCAACCGACTGAAGTCCCAGACGCTAGGCGCCCAGAGGAAGTCGGCAAGACCGACAATCCCAACTACTGCATGTATCACAGGATGTTCGGACACCCTACCAAAAGCTGCTACGTCTTCAAGGACGTCCTTCAAGCTCTGATTGACGCGGAGGTGTTAAAGCTCCGACCAGAGCAGAAGAAGGTGACGGCTAATGTGACGCAGCTCTCCAGTTCGGAAGACAACCCCTAACGCCTGCGGGGGTGGTCCCTATTCCAAGAGGAGAACTGAGAATAGTCAACACAGACCCTCACCAGCAGTAAGATAAAGGCTTGGTACCCGTTCCCACCCCTCAGGGAGAAATCATATGGGTCCACCCTGACCTTGTCAATGAACAGCAATGGACTACTGTAACCAACAGGAAATCCAAAGGTAAGGCAAAAGCCTCATCTTGCAACGTGGTATGCGCCTCTTCCCGAGAAGCAGAGACTGATATCCCTTCACTGACTGACTCAGAGGAGGAAACGATAGTCTTGGCTGCAGAGCCTAACCAACCAATGGCGGGAACCCGTTCAGGACAGGCGTACTTGAAACAGTACGGCGAGACGGCAGTAGCCCCCCCACAACCAACTGCGGAGCCAGTCAGGCCCCCACAAAGCCACCTGTGGAGAAGCAGAAGGAGACTCGATTTTCTCGAGCCCTTCAAAAGGGCATTGCGGAAGGATCTACGGCACCTTACCGCTTTGATGTCCTGGCTCAGTTGGCCAACATTCCGGCACGCATTACCTTGTATGAACTTCTTAGACTATCAAAGTCTACCAGGGAAGCTCTGCAAGAAGCTCTGGCAAATGCTGAGGTCTTTATGACCCATGTGCCGAAGGAGGAAGATGTAGAGGATTGCCTCCACACCTCCCAGAATGCCCCCTGCATCACCTTCACGGCAGATGATATGCTGGTTAAAGGGAAGCATGATCGACCCCTGTACTTCACAGGGTATATTGGATCGTCTGAGGTGAACCGCATCCAGGTAGATCCCGGGTCCGCATTGAGCATCATGCCTCGCCGGGTCATGCAACATCTCGGCATTCCTACCCATCGTTTGAGCCCTACCCAGACGACTATCTATGGGTTCAATGCCAACCAGACCCGTCCGATGGGGAAGATCAAGCTCAGGTGTCAGATTGGAAGCCTCAAGTCGGAAGTGACATGCTACATCATCGACGCCGATACTTCCTACAATCTATTGCTGGGACGACCGTGGATTCACCGCAACTCCATCGTTCCCTCCACTCTCCACCAAGTCATGAAATATATTGACGGGAGTGGAAAGGTGCAGACGTTGATCGCCGAAAGGTATCCGTTCAAAGGGGTCGAGAATTATTTCACCGACTCTTTGCTGTACCAAGATCCGGTGGAGACAGATGAAGCCCCACAACCAGAGGAGCCAGACTCTGGTAATGAGGCTGACACTGAGCCTGAGAAAGAAGAGTGCCTGTGGGAGTTAGAACCACTTATAACGGGCACTAATAAGCCCGATGTCGATAATACCACCGATGATGTAGGCGGTTGGTATATTAATGAAGATTTAGATTTTGCGTATTTTTCTGTGTGTGCTTCTGATTCAATACCGTCAGATACTAGCACTGATATAGATGACGATCTCTGGTCGGCAATGGTGTCTTAACATCATTGCATGTACCAGTGAAATCGTCCTTCGAGACATACCAAGACAATGGTAATGCGCAAGAATCTATATTCATGGTTCCAGCAAGACGGAAAGGCCAAAAACCCATTCTTTTTGGGCGAATCTCGTCTGAACCAACGCCCCGCGAAGAATCGGAAGGCGAGGAAGAATCCCCTTAGTTCGATCATTACGAACCAAAAGCACTCAAAATGATCAGATGCATGGGGTATGACCTGACCAACAAACCCGGGTTGAACTTCGGCAAAGGAAGGAGGACGTTGCTTCAATCCTTTGTGCCGAAAGGGAAGGCCCCCGATTATTATCATCGGACGCGCCGGAGGTTAGGCTATGTATCAACTCCGGTCCCATCAGCCTCCGATTCTCAAGAATCGTCGAGCAACGATTACTCCTCAGACACATCATCTTGGGAGTCAGATGTCAGTGTCGGCAACATCTTCAAGGAACTTTCAGTGAACATGGTTTCGACAAGCCACCTGGAAGATGGAAATGAAGAAATGATCCAATCTGATACAGATCCTTGGATCAAACATTTAAATGCTCTTTGGGATACCCGCTTTGAACAGCGCGAGCCACCCACAGAAGACAAGGTTGTTCAGATCAACCTAGGAGATGAGGCTAACCCTAAGCCATCTTCATAAGTGACGGCCTGTCACCTTCGGAGAAGAAGGATCTAATATCTCTTGTACAAGAGTATATAGACGTCTTCGCCTGGAATTATGAGGACATGCCAGGACTTGATCCTCAAGTGGCCATGCACCGCCTCAACATCAATCCGGACGTAAAGCCTGTCAAACAACAGCAGCGACGGTTTCGCCCAGAAATAATGGAGGCAATTCAATCAGAAGTCAGAAAACTTATTGATTCTGGCTTCGTCAGGGAAGAACAACATCCCGACTGGGTAGCCAACATCGTCCCCGTCTCCAAGAAGAACGGGAAGATCCGGATTTGCATCGACTTCCGCGACCTAAACGAGGCCTGCCCCAAGGACGAATTCCCATTTCCGATCACAGATGTCATGATTGACAATATTTGTGGATTCGAACGAATGTCCTTCATGGACGGATTCTCAGGATACAATCAAATCAAAATGTATCCTGATGACGAAAAGCATACCTCCTTCAGAACACCTCTAGGGGTATATTGCTACACCGTCATGCCCTTCAGACTGAAAAATGCAGGGGCAACATACCAAAGGGCCATGAACACCATTTTCCATCAGCAGATACGCAAAACGGTGGAATGTTATGTTGATGACATCGCGGTAAAAAGCCGCACTAAAGGTGATCACATAGCGGACCTGAAGGTGGTCTTCGACATCATGCGGGCTCATCAATTGAAGATGAATCCCACAAAGTCCTTCCTGGGGGTGGCCAGTGGCAAATTCCTAGGATTTGTTGTAACTTCCACAGGAATCCATTTAGACCCGGAAAAGATCCGCGCTATCCAGGAGATGCAACCCCAAGAAGCCTCAAGGAACTCAGGGGATTGCAAGGACGATTGGCATACATCCGTAGGTTCATCTCAAACCTCTCCGGAAGATGCCAACCCTTCACTAAGCTAATGAAGAAGGGTGTCTCATTCATTTGGGATGACGCTTGCCAACAAGCGTTCGAGGAAATCAAGCAATACCTCACCCAACCACCAGTCCTTGCAGCTCCAGTATCCGGAAAGCCGTTTCTGGTGTACGTCCGAGCAATGGATCATTCTCTGGGAGCTCTACAAGCTCAGAATGACGATCAAGGACGTGAGCAAGCAATCTACTATCTGAGTAGAACAATGATCGGAGCCGAATATCGGTATAAACCCGATCGAGAAGGAATGTTTGGCACTGGTGTTCGCTATCCAGAAAATGCGACACTATCTGGTAGGCCAAACTATAAACGTCATATCAAAAGTCAACCCCTGAGGTTACTTATGACTAAACCTTCATCGCTAAATGGCCGACTGGCAAAATGGACCATATTGCTCTCCCAATATGAGATGCGCTTTTTACCACAAAAGGCCATTAAGGGACAAGCAGTCGCGGATTTCCTAGCCGAGTACCCAGATCCGAGGGCAGCCAAAGTCTACGAGGATCTCCCAGATGAAGTTGCTGAAGTCTGCCTGACTCAGACATCGTTCGAAAGTCAAGTATGGCAACTTTTTCTTCGACGGTGCATCAAGAACAAGCGCGAAGGGACACGTAGTAGCAGGGGTAGGAGTAGTACTCGTATCCCCACAAAATTATGTGATTCCCCGAGCTGTCTCATTAACTGAGCCTTGTTCCAACAATGTGGCAGAGTACAACGCTCTTTTGATTGGGATGCAATTCGCCGATGAGATTGGCGTTAAAAATCTCGAGGCATACGGCGACTCTAAACTCATCGTCAGCCAAGTTCGCGGGGAGTACGAAGTCAGACATGAAGACTTAGTACCTTACCACAATGCAACTATCCGCATGGCCGAGGGGTTTACAAGCTTCTATATCGACCATGTACCGCGCAGGCAAAATGCGCACGCAGATGCACTCGCATCCCTGGCTGCCTCCTTAGCTCTTCCAGCTGGAGCAATGGAGAAGATATTCGTCTACAGCCACGACCTGTATTGCCCGAGAAATGCTCTCGAGGACTATCAGGAGTCAACGGGAGGTCGTCACCGCGAAGAAGCACTTGAAGCATCAACCGGTCCAGAGCCTAGAGACTGGCGATTCCCCTACATTGATTTCGTCTTATACGGCATCCTGCCTGAAGACACCAAAGAGGCGGCTGCCATTCGAAGGAAAGCCCCCAAATTCTACTATAATGCGATTTCGCGAACATTGTATCGTCAATCGCATGACGGGATCTTACTCCGGTGCCTCTCACCAAAAGAAGCCCAAGAGATATTGAGGGAAGCCCACGATGGTATGTGTGGAGCCTATCAACCTGGCCCGAAACTGGCACATCGACTTCATAGATTGGGTTACTATTGGCCCAAGATGATTGCTGACGCCGTCACCTATGCTAAAAGGTGTCACGCTTGCCAAGTGCATGGGGATTTCATCCATCAAGTACCAGGGTACCTCACTCTACGACCTCTACTTGGCCATTTGAAATGTCGGGGATGGATGTGGTTGGCCCTATCAGCCCACCATCATCAAAGGGACATCGGTTTATTTTGGCAATAACCGATTATTTCTCTAAATGGGCCGAAGCTATTCCTTTGAAGGAAGTCAAGTCGTCCAACGTGATCAAGTTTGTGAAACATTACGTTATTTACCGTTTCGGTGTACCTCGGCGAATTGTCCATGACAATGGACCCCAGTTCATCAGCCAGGCGTTCCAGAGATTCTGCGCTAAGTTCAGAATCCAGAGTGTGTCCTCAACGGCATACTATCCTGCTGCTAACGGCCTCGCAGAAGCTTTCAACAAGACCATTGGCAAGCTTCTTAAGAAGTTCGTCTCAAAAAGTCAACGTGATTGGGACGACAAGCTGGGTGAATGCTTATGGGCTTATCGCACAACTGTCCGAACCCCGACTAAAGCTACGCCATTTTCTTTGGTATACCGGTGCGAAGCCGTCCTTCCACTCGAAATCCAAATTCCATCTCTACGCGTCGCCCTGACAGCGGAGATGACAACAGAGGAGAAGCATCGACAGCGACTCCAGGAATTGGAGGCCTTAGACGGTAAGCGTCTGCAGGCCAAACAGCAAATCGAGCTCTACCAGGCTCGAATTACCAAAGCCTTCAACAAGAAAGTTAAAATGCGAACTTTCAAGAAGGTGATCTTGTCTTAGCCGTCAGAAGACTATGGTAATGACGCACAAGACAAAAGAAAAATTCCAACCCAAATGGGAAGGACCATTTATAGTAGAGTCAGTCTACTCAAATGGATCATATCGCCTCATAACCTCAAATGGCGATACACTCATGATGCCTATCAATGGCAGATTCTTGAAAAAGTACTATCCATAATAGTACTCTTCCGCTGATCAAGTTAAAAGTACACCTCTGATCAAACATCCGACGCCTCCGACGGCTAAGGATGGAGGAAAATGTTGGCTTTTAAGCCCAACATAAGTCTTCGACAACTCATCATGCTGAGGGGAATAGCATGGCTAGCCCAACTCAAACGGTAGTTGGTAAAGACACCTCAAACCCGTTGATAGCTGAGGGTTTGCTAAAAATCCTAAAGTGGACTTGGCTCCACTCTTTCCTCCCAAAATCCCCTACCAATTCTCATCCACAGAATGGTAGGTCTACAAAATACAACCATTACTAAGTTAACACTATACCTCTGGTAATGGAAACTTTTCAATATTCCTTGTCGAGTACAAGTTTTGTTTGTCAACTCTACACAGAGTATCAAATTTTCAAATTTGCCAAGTTAACACTACACCTCTGGCACTTCAAAATTTTCACTTGTCAATTCTCACCAATAGAATGACAGGTCCTCAAATTGCTCTTATCATGAGGCAATTTTTGTCAAGTTAACATCACACCTCTGACAGATTACTGTTAAAGTTTAACACTACACCTCTAAACAGTAATCAAGTTTCTGCCAGGTTTAATATTACACCTCTGACAGTCACTTTTCTTCAGACTTCCACACCGAAGCTGAAATGGATGATGCTAAGTTAACACCACACCTCTAGCATCCAAGTCATTTCTAAGTTCAACAAGACACCTATGGCTTTGACCTTTTCCTCGACTTCCTTATCCAAGCCGAGATGACCAATGCTAAGTTCAACATTACACCTCTAGCATTACCCTCACTGTCAAGTTAAACATTACACCTATGACAGTGACACTTCTGAATTAAGTTAATATTACACCTCTGATTCACATCCTTGTCAAGTTAACATTACACTTCTGACAAGACCACTTTTAACCCGTTAGGTTAATATCACACCTCTGACGGTAACAAACTTTCCTAGATTCCCCACGAGTCTAGTTTCACTTGTTATTCTCTTCAACAGAATAACAAATCTACCTAAAAACATTGTTAGGTTAATACTACACCATCAACAGTGTTTCCATCAAATCCCCAGTTGAGCTCAATCAAGTTAATCCCAAACACTTGATAAAAGTTCACCCATCCTGGGGGTACCAATTCTACTTGTCGCTTTCTCTTATAAAGTGGCAGGTCCACCAAAAATTATTTCATCTCTGTCAAGTTAATATTACACCTCTGACAGTATTGTGAGAGTTCCTGAAATAGGATCTTTCCCTACAAAGATTGACTTATTAAAATTGTCATCATAATTTTGACAAAATCAAAGATTCTTTGCTTCTATGAGTCTAAGACAAAAAGTTCAAGACAACGAAAGAAGCAAAAAGAAAAGTGTCACTTTTATTTATTTTCAAACATATGAAAGTGATACAAAACGCTCTCTTATACAATAAGATTGAGTGTTACAATTAAGGAGTACAAAGAAGTCCCTCTCTCTCTCAGAGGTTGCACTCACTCCTTAAAGCCGCGTCTGGTTCCAAGTACGCGATGTTTTATGGCTACAATAGAAACTGGTTACACCACGGTGCATGATGTAAACATCGAAAGAGCCCTAGCTGACTAAGCAAAGAGCAATGGTGTTCTTGAGATCCGGTGGCAGCAGAAAGTCCTGCAACCTTCGTTCATGAGCATCTCTTTCCCCAGCAGACCATCCAGCAGACATGAGGAGTCCTCGATGTTACTTCTGGGGTGGGAGAGGAAGAGGATCCTATCTGCCACCTTATCCACCGTAGCCCCCTCGCCGCCATACTTACCCTAACCATCTCTTGCCAGCAGGCATGACTGGTGCAGTGGATCTGAAGAGACCTTGGCGAGGGTCGAGTCCTCGTCAGGGATATAATATATTCCCTTGTGGACGACGAGGACCATAATATATTCCCTTGTGGACGAACATCGAACAAGTCCGCCGGCTGAAATATTCTTCCAGGGGCCCAGTGAACCTGAAAAAGGACAATCAAGCCTACCTGCAAAGAATAAACAAGGGGGTTAGAAAATCTAGAACTTAGTGTACTTCAACAAAAGAAAACTAAGTGACAGACGCGGCTATTGTCAAAGGCTGCAGATGCGGGAATGAGCCCACGCAGTCAATGAAAATACCACGCCAACAGAGACAGACGCGAATCAGAACTGTGGAACACACAGGATTCAAACGCAGCTTCATCTTACGCCCGCGCCTAAAAGCACAAGACGCGAAAAACTTCAAACGCCGAAAACTGCCATCTCTCTGTTGAATAAACAGGAGTTGCAAGATTCGGGTCTGAAAATTTCAGCCCAATTTGGAATTCATCCAAGTCAATGGCCTTAAAACGCGAGCTTCATGAGCAAAGCCCGCGCCAAGTGCCAAGGATTTCAGCACTCGCGTCCAGAGAGGAAGTTGGCGGCGCAAATTTCAGAAGGAATGCACCAACTCAGACTTCATGAGAAAATTCCAGATGACAATCTCTTCAGGAGATTCCAAAGTGCAAGTTTGGGTGGACTAAAGACATCATGGCGGGTCAGAATGGCATACCCGCAGAGGCCTCCGTCAAGAGCAGATTTCTCTGCATCAGAACAGAGACATGAAAGGCGATCAAAGAGGCGCTTCCATCTGAAGAGACCAAACAGAAGCATGAAGGCTCTGGGTCATCTTCATCCACGGAGTCACCTTCGTCCATGGAGGCAGAATCCCTGTTGGAAACTCTAGAGAAGGCAGGATTTCTCAGAGCAAAACAAAAAGAAACAATCCAACTTTGGATTGTTAAAGAGGAAGAGGGTGAGCCCTATTTATAGGTAGACCCTAATAACTGTTATTAATGGTGCATCAATCGGAACCGTCGCGCACGACTGTCAAAGTCCAATGGAGGACTGACGCGTGGAACGCCGCTTTGGGAACCGTCGAAGACACTGGTCTCCAACCGCCAGCGCCGTTTTGCATTAAAAGGCATTAACGCCTTCAGTCCAATGAAAAATCGACGCGTGGACAACTGCCTTGGAAAACAACGGATGACCCGGTTTCCCAATCGACAGTAAAGACTTGACGTTCAAAATCTTTATGTCAGGCTGCATGTAACGCCTCGGGAGTTGTACCAAGACGCAGGCGTAAAAGTCGCGTCCAGGAATCCGTGTCTCCCTTTCAGATTAAATGGCGTCCACCCGCGTTCCATAGGAATGTCCGCGTGACTCAAAGTCGCGTCCCTTCGGCAAACGGGCCCCCTTCTAAGGGAAAACACTTAGTCCATTCTGAAGGAAAATACAGAAGGCTGCATCACTCGCGTCCGCTCGAGCCGCGTCTGCATTAGCAGAACAGATGCGCGTTACTCTGACGACCGCGTTTTCCCTATGAGTTAACGCTGCGTTTCATCAGAAAGACTTGGGTCTGCCTAAGTTCCTATGGATTGAAGACCGCGTCTCTCAAATGAGCTGATGACCGCGTCTCCCGGAGGAGTAATACCGCGTTTTACCTAAGTCCAGCATTCACAGTCAGTTAATCAAAGATTGTGGATTGAATTCATCTGCAGCGAAGCCAAGAAGATGGAACAAAAATTTTAAAGACTTTTATTATATCAAAAATGATAAAAGTAAACACAAACACTCTTGGTAAACAGAACAAACACTCTTGGTAAACAGAATGTCCTCTTCTTTACAAAAAAAGGGAAAGAGAAAGAAGGCTAAAAGTCCTGGTTCGGTAAGGAACGGATGCGCTCCCTAAGACGATGCATCTTGTGCTGACGTGCCTTCTCAGCCTCCATCATAGCTCGGACCCGCAGCTCCTCTTCAGGTAAAAAGGGTTTTGCGGCTAGCTGCGCTCGCAGAGATTCCAACCTAGAAGAATGAATGGACTGGCTCTCTTCAGCTCGTGCCCTCGCAGCTTGTTGCTCCTCTATTCTCTTCTTGATAGTAGCAAGCTTCTTCTCATTGAGCGCAAGCACGGCTTCTGCCTTCGCAATGGCGGCCCGAGCATTGATAATAGCCTGCTCTGTGCTCTGCATAACGAGCTCGGATTCCTTCGAATCGTCAGTCAATTTCTGACATTCAGCCTGGGAACGCTCAAGATCGCTAATCTCTTCAGCAATTTGGGCTTCCACCTCCTGTCGCTCCTGTTCTTGGACAGCAAGGAGCCTATCCAGGGT
The DNA here is from genome assembly GCA_038442645.1 of Agave tequilana. Taxonomy (NCBI): domain Eukaryota; kingdom Viridiplantae; phylum Streptophyta; class Magnoliopsida; order Asparagales; family Asparagaceae; genus Agave; species Agave tequilana. Next base: position 96,882 of record JAVJIF010001703.1, read on the forward strand.
GACCTGAGCTTCACGAGAAGAGTCAGCGTTGTCCAAAGACTTCAGCACTTCCAGGTCACTTTCCAATTGCTCCACCACCCGCAGACACGCCTGAGCAAGCGAGGGGCCTCTGGTTAATTCGATGTTCTCGGCCACGTTTCCGAGAAATGTCCGGGTAAAGCCAAAAGAGCTACGCCCAGACAAGATAAGATCGATGCATGATCGCATCGCATCGAAGAACTGCTGCACCGTACTGCGCGTCAAGAAATCCATGCTGTCATCGCCCGAAGTGCTCCCCGACCCCCTTTCCATCACGGGATAAGGGATGTAAGGCGGATCTTCTCGCACCAGAGTCGTACTGGCCGTTGACACAGCAAGAGCAAGAGTAGCCTCCGGCGCTTCTGAAGGTGCTATCTCTGCAGGAACCGCCACGGCCGATGACAGAGTAGTGAGTATAATCTCCTCAGAAACCTCGGCCAGGGCTTGAGTTGTGTGGCCCGCTGGAGGGGCACTGAACGTCAATTCCTCCACCTGAGCTCCCTCGGTTCTCTCTGCAAGTTATCGCGACATCAGCCACAATGGTGAAAAGCAAAACACTCAAGACATCAAAGCTTCCTTACCAGGTTGGAGGTCCGGAGATGTCGAACCCTTGGGTGAATCCTGCGGAGTGGGAGTCTTCCTGACTTCAGTGGTGGCCTCCTCGTCCTGCAGAGTGAGAATCTCCCCAACTTCAGTGGTTGCCTCCTCTTCTGGTAAAATGGAGATCCCCGCGATTTCCATAGTTACCTTCTCTGGAGTCTCAACCCCTTCTAGCTGGGTCGACTCTTGTACCATCTCCTCGACATGCGAGGAGATTGCAGCCTCGACATCCTCAGCCAACCCTGCAGCATAAATAGAGAATGTTAAAACCTTCTCTTCGAAATAAAAGGGGAAATCAGGTGAAAATACCTTCAGCACGAGCAAATGTCGCCGGTGGTGATGGCGCAGTCAGCGGCTCGCACCCATGCATTTCTTCCTCCGAGATGTGGGAGAACTTACTCGGATCAGGAAGAGCGGGTTCGCCACCGTAGTCAACCTCATCCTCGAAGTCGCTTTCCTCCTCGGACGAAGAAGACGACAGCTTAACACGAGAGTCCTCGGTAACCGGGGCCTTACCACCAATCACCCCGGTGGTAGGACTAGGGTCAACCGCCCGAGGACTAGAGATGAAAACGCTGGGAGACCCCGGCTGTTGTGTCTCATTCCTCCTCTCGTGAGCCGAAGAAGACTCGGGCTGAACTAGGATCCCCGGGATCTCGACGACCCCTCCACACATTATATCCACCTCGAGCTGCTCGGTCTCGTCAGCGGCGGTGGATATATCAGCAGGCTCCCCCTCCTCCGCAGTCCTGCGGATCCTGCTGTGCGACCTGGGAGCACGGACTAAGTTGGGAAAATCTTTATCTTCCATCGGTTCCTCAACTCCAGCAGGGATGTCTTCAGATTGAGAGACTTCGACCGTCAAATCTCTCCGGACCTTCTTTTGGGCAGGCTCAGCAGTGGAGGTTGAGCCCTGACGGCGCTTATTCACTGGCTGTCGAGCCTTTTTTGTTGAAGGCTCCTCCCTTGGTCCTTTTCCGGCCTCCCTCTGAGTGGCTCGGGACTCCTCCCTTGGTTCTCTCCTGGCTTCTCTCTGAGATGCTCTCCTGAGCTCCTTCTGAGCCTTTAAATACTGGTCAACCATTCGCGAGCGTTTACCAGACTCCGACCGTGTTTCGAGATAGGCATTGATACTCTCGATGCACGTATACCCCGGAGCGAAGTCTGGTGACTGGTTAACCTGAGACTACCAGGTACAGAAGGTGAAGCTGGTGCGGCTCTTTGGCCCCTCGACAGGCAAATGGAAGGTTGCTTCTGTCCCTTCAGCCACGCTGTAATACCAAGCTCGGGCACCTTCGAACAGATTCCCGTCGAAGGCGAGTCGAGTGTTCGGATTGCCGACATACAGTTGATCATAGCCGAACTGTCGAGCAAAACGACTCGGCATATAAGGCTCGATTGTGCATGAAGTCCCTTGCCGGAATAGCACATATCCTGGCCGGATGTTGATCAACCACCAGAAGATTCCCGCGGACAGCTGCGTGAAATCATCCCGGCCTGCGGAATCAGTGAATTGCTCCCCGAAAGATGCACCAGGCATCTCAGGGAAGCAGCGGTGGAGTTGGTAGTTCGTGGCTTCTGAAAGACACCTCCGAATGAAATATATGTAGGTGTCACACCATTCCGAACGTTCCAACCGCTGCACAAAGGGGACAGAATGCGCACTCCCACGCACTGGCGTCATCAAGAAGGGGCAATGCATCACGTACCAAGCCATGAGGTACGTATAAGGCAGCTCGATCCGAGGGTTGTTGCGCTTCACTATCGGCTTCCCCCTGAGTCAAGGAGCGGTTGGCCATGGGAATCGACAGTCTTCGGCAGCTCGCAGAAATTCTGGACTAACGCTCGTAACCCGCTTTGAATGCCAGATGCCATAGCCTGGAGGAGGGCTATGGGACGGCCATGAGCCAAGAGCACCGCCGGGTACACCACGTCGGCAACAATAACTTCGTGTGGCAGCGTGGGCACCACACAACGCTTCAACCACAGCATCAAGAAGCCCGCCAACAGTGCTCGACTAGAGATAGGAGTCCGGGCTTGATGATGACAGCTTTCAAAAAGCGTATCAGGTTTGAAGCCATCCTCGTTCGAGTCTGTGGTGTAGAAGCTTTCAGGGGCCTGGGCGACCATGTCGTCAATCTCCTGGTCAGAGCTGGAAGCCAGTCGGGTTATCGAATGGTCTTTCTTACTGACACTGTTAAACAAGTAGTTGGCCAAGACAACTGCTTGATTCCTCCTGACCTCCAGGCGGTTACCTGACCGCAAATGTGGAAGTGACACATCACTTCCCAATAAGTCTCATACACTTCAGGAGACCCTTTCTTCAGAAGATTGAGCTCCTCAGTGGTTGGGACATACTCCTCATAGGGAGAGTCCCCTGTCGCCAGCCCTGAGACCTCATGCAACTCGTGCAGAGCAAGGCCCATCTCTCCGACCGGGGTGAAGAATGTCCCCGTCAGAGGATTGTAGCGCTCCAGGATCCCGAAGAAGTTGTGAGAACTTCGCGGGATACCCCACTGTACGGCCCTGACTGCTGAGCGTAATCCCACATGCTCCAGCAGATCTCCAAGATCGGTGAGGACGAAACCCACCATCCTACCCCACCAATAATTCTCTGTGGACTGGACCCACCCGGGCGAACGGAACTCAACCGGATAATCACCCTCCGCTTCCATGAAGTTGTTGAGGAAGGTAGTGGCGAGCTTTGGTATCTCTCCAACTGGGAGCTCAGACTTGCGTGACCCGGGGAACAGGCCGAGGACCGTCCTATCATGACAATCATGACGGTATACTTTACGGGAGCCCAAATCACCGAGAGTAATCTCAGGAATATACCGGGAAACGTCCCACTTCATCTTCCGAGGGACGGACATGTGTTGGAGATAAGACAGCGGGAGCATCCTCTCCATGGCTGGAAGAAAGTATCTCCTATCCCCTATCTGATGGAGCCACTTGTAATTCCCGTCATACATACAATAGCCGCCATCGCCGACATGGTCTCCAAAGAAGAAGGCAGGCTTCTCCAGCTTGATGTGAGCATTCGTTGTGAATGCTGCATCAGTCATGAGCACCCGAAAGGTTCTCCCGTCACATTAGAGATCCTTTCCTTGCGCTCCTGCGACTTGTCAGTAGTCGCAGGTACATTCCTTTGCAGCACAAAGGTCAAATTACGGTCGGCACCACATACATGTCCAAAATGGCGATTCTTGGCAAGTGGGGCAGTAGGGTGTGGCACTGCAAAAGAAAAAGGCACTTGATCAGACATCTTATCTGAAATAAGAAGAAAAAAAATACCAAGTGTCTACAGTTCAAACGCAGAAGAGATACTGGACGCAGGAATTATCAAGTCCGCGTCCAGACATGCAAATCCACGCCCAGACGCAGAAGAGATACTAGACGCAGGAATTATCAAATCCGCGTCCAGACCTGCAAATCCGTGTCAAGGTGAAAGAAACGCAAGGATCAAATCCGCGTTCTGCAAACCAAGACTTACAAAAAATTTCTAAGTGCTTGGACTCAGGTGCCAGATTCATCAAAATCGGCAGCTGATGGCACAGAACGCAAGGATCAAATCCGCGTTCTGCAAACCAAGACTTACAAAAAAAATTTCTAAGTGCTTGGACTCAGGTGCCAGATTCATCAAAATCGGCAGCTGATGGCACAGAACGCAAGGATCAAATCCGCGTTCTGCAAACCAAGACCGCGTCCGAACCCTTCACAATTAGAAATATTCTAAGTGAAGAATCCGAAGCACAGGGCTCACTGGCACCGAGTCATCAAACCCGCGCCTTGGTTATCAACTCAAAGACCGCGTCTCAAACCGCGTCTGAGAATCAAACCGGTTCATATCCTGTGTTAATGGTTCTCCTCCAAAAAGATGTCTTTTAGGGTTCCTCAAACTTCCAGTAATGGTGAAGTTTAACCTAAATGGCATTTTACCTCGGAAAACAACGCCCTGCGCAGAGAAAGCGCCCCTCCGGGCCTCGGCGACGGTCGCCTTTGAGGACGATGCGGTTGGCTTGGTCTTGGGTGCCATCGCTAGTTCGAAAATCCAGTAATGGAGATGAACCGTTCAAAAATCCAGTAACGGAGTTGAATAGTTCAAGAGATGAACAGAGAAGAAAAAATTCTCTTTCTTAATTCTCTAAGCAAGTGCATTCGGAGAAGAAGAGATGCCTCTCCAACTGTTGCCTTTTATAGGCACAAGGATTCGCGAAGATACGCGGCGTGTGGCCCGATAAATTCTGCAGCGAATCACCGCTTGACGCGTGGCATCAAATCATTTTTTGAACAGGGAAGATCATGCGCCACGGCTCCGCAGCGAGTCATCATTCGACACGTGGAGCAGTTCATTTAATGAACCGGGAAGTCCGCGCGCCTAAAGGTAAAATCCCGCCGGTTCCCCAGGCCAGCTGGCAGCGTAATCATGACATGGCACGGATTCGCACCCGACGGCCACGTCTCTTCAATGGTCGTGCCTCGTCAGCACCACCATAAATGCACCCAGAAAGTCGCGTTGCGCTCAAAAAATCGCGTCTTTATTAGAGGTGCGTCTTTCCTAAGTCCGCGTCCGCCCAAGCGGCCTAATATCGCGTCTGCCTTACGGAAGATCAGTCGCGTTTCCATTGCCAAAAGACGCACCCTATGGAAGTCGCGTCTTTAAAGCAGTACCATCTCTGCTTTTCAAAAGGAAACCTGCGTTCGGCCTCCTGCTTCTGCAAATCAGTTCAACAGTACACTGGCACAAGCAGAAGACCAACCACTCTTGGCTTAAAGCACACCCACGACAGACTTAAAAAGCAATCGGGGAGGTTTAGACTGTGTATCTAGACACTCAACACGATCAACTCTGGTGGTTTCAAAAGAGTTCAACAGTACACTCACGAAGACCAACTCCAGATAAGATCAAACCCGGAGCATCAACAGTCCAATCATGAAGGTGAATTCAGCTAGAGTCCAAAGTATTTCGAAATCCGTTCCGGTTAACTGCGGAATATCGAAAACTTTAGAGGGGGTTCTGTAGGCTGTCTAAAAGTCACTAAAAGACAAGCCAATAAAAGCAGAGTCTCAAGTTCTAGGCGCGTTGGATCGACACCCGCGTCTCAGCATCAAGGCGCGTTGGCTCGACACCCGCGTCTCAGCATCAAGGCGCGTTGGCTCGACACCCGCGTCTCAGCATCAAGGCGCGTTGGCTCGATACCCGCATCTCAGCATCAAGGCGCGTTGGCTCGATGATTGATACACAATATTTCATATTTTACAACATAATCCCCATGCATATTGCAAATAAATATATGATTTTTACTTATCTTCTCTATATTTTTACAGGTCCACAACTGAAATGAGAGAAAGCCCAATAATCACTTTAATTAGAAATAATTAAAGAGATTAACTCCAAGCCCAAGTTTAAATCCAGAATCCAGAGAATTCTATGTAACAACTCAAGATTCTAGAAGGCCACGTGGATAACAACCTCGTAACCAACCTGTACCAGAAAGTTGTTACCCAACAGAGTTAGTTGAGCCGCAGAATCTCGGACTTTCCCGCCAATCTGCGGCCAAATCTGGGTTGTTGGATCCCAGATTTTGCGCCAACAGACTGGATCTCGAAGCTTCTCTCTGAGCCTATAAATATTGGACCAAGGACCTGCGAGCGAAGAAGAATGGAGAAGAGAGGAGAAATTAGTAGATGCGTGTAATTTTTGTAGGTTTTTCTCTAGGTTTTAGTTCTTTAGACCCTCTTCTTCTTCCCTAGAAATTTTGTAAAGAGAGAGTTTGTAAGAGAGAGAAAGCTTGTGTACATCAAGGAGTGACAACTTGTGAAGCAAGGATTCATCCATTCTCTTCTCTCTACTCTTGCATTTTCTAGTTTACTTGCTTTCTTTATTTCTTGCTTTACTTTCTTGCAATTTAATTCATGCTTTGTTTTACTTTCCTTATGGCCTGTAGCTAACTTTTCTACATGTACTAGCTAACCACTAACCTTGCTAACTACTAACTCATGGGTGATTGCTATCTTTAATCTTGCAAGTTGGATGGTCTTCTCTTCTCCGATGGGTTAAAACCCCCGTCATCCAAGTGGGAAAGTAATTAGATCAACACGCAAGACAAATCCATGCCGATGAATCAACATGAGGCACGCATTCACTATCACGGAGTTTAGTAAGTTTTAGCAAGGTAGTAAGGTTAGCTAGTCATGGCTTTCTTCCATTCAAGTTTTCTAAAGTTTTCTTTTCTTTTTAGTTGTTAGTCCAAATCCAATCTTGATTTTGATTTCTTTTACATTTTCCATCAAGAACATATCCATCCATTCTTTCATTTCTTCTTCATTGTTTTATTCTTTATTTTTTAAGCATAGAAGAATTCTCATTTTACATCTTCACTACCTATCGTAAAGCTTCCATCGCGAGCTCTCCCTGAGAATCGACTCGGTATAGCCCTATGCTATAACGGAGATAAGAAAGGGTATATTAATCATCTTTCATACATTTGTGGAGTGATCTAAGTACTTGAGGTTGTTTCTAAACCTTATCTCCTTAATTGAATACATATATTTGTGCTCATTTATACTCCATAATACGACACCTTTCTCGTCTAACCAAAATGGCGCCGTTGCCGGGGAGAGCAACGTTTTAGGTTTAAAGTGAAGAACTAAACGAATCTTCTTCTCTGTTGCAGGTTACAGGTTGAAGAAAACAGGAACCTTGCATTGCAGTGACATATAAGTGGACCTGGGCCTCTGCTCTCGAAAGCAGAGACCAGGATCCCTCCAAATTGCCGCAAAATCCTGGCTTTTGTCGAAAATTTGCGGCAATAAGGAGTGCACTACTGATCATTTTTCTGCAGGGTCTCTGATTCTGCAAAATACTTCTGCTGAATTACTTAATTTCCTGTATTATTCACCCTATACCTGCTTAATAAAGTCAACAGTAAAAAATTGGTTGTAATCGTTAAAAGTTGATTAGACATTTGCATTTCTAGGCACGTGTCTTTTCAATTCATTTACTTTTACTGTTGAAGAGTGCTGGAGGCAAGGTACGTTTTGCATTGCATGTAGACTAGGAATCATCTCTTGCTTGATTTTCATGCTTTGAGTGTATCCTAGTTATATTTCTTGTACACTTGCACAATTCAATTTTAAGGGCATACCCGTAAATAAGATAAGGTGGGGATTTTATCACCCTTTCCTTAGCCCGCAAATCATTTTCCCAAGCACTCACTAACCCAAGCCTAATTTAATAAAAAGTAGACGTTGGCCCTAGGGACATCTCGGACTCATTTAGGAGATTATCCTAAGGGGGAAAACTGTTGGAAATTGACTCTTGCAAAATCAGTGTCTAGGAAAGGGATTGAGGGCCGAAAGCCCGAAGGTTGGTGGTTACTTAATTAAGGAACGTCTCTGACGGAAAACCTCCCAACAACCTTGACCTTTCTTGGCTGATTAGCTTGTGGTCAACGTCTACACTAAACCTCCCGTGGACAGTCTAATCAGTTAGGAGTCGTCTAGGTCATAGGTCTACCCTAACTTAGGTTAGAATTTTTCTTTCTTGATTGTTTATTTGTTTGTTTCTTTTTGTTTGTATTGTGTGATATGGCTTACAATCACAATTCTTTCCATCCTAATAATAATCCATATTTCACACCAACTCCATTCTATTCGGATAATTCCAACCCGGCGTTTTACAATATGCATCAACCACATACACCGGGTTGGCCTTATCTGAATCAATATGACCCATACCCCCCATCTAATAACTATAATTTCCATAATGATTTCAACTCTTCACCGAGTCATTGGGGATTCACGTACCCCGAGTCAAATTTTTAAATTCCTTGTCCACCATATCCACCCAGTCCACATCATTTTCAAGATACATACTCAGTTCCACCAGTCCAGAATGAAACACCATCAATTTTGGAAATGAGTATGCGTGAGTCCAAACACAAATCACAAAATCTGATGGACTCACAATTTCATTATCATTTCCAAGATAACACTTCATCTTTCCATCAAAACAATGAAGTCATCAATTATGGAAAGATGCTTGAAGACATGACTCATGCTCAAAATGCTAGAAATCGTGACATAGATATGATGGTCGAATCTTTACGTTCTAACCGTTTGGCCAGATCTAGTGTCACTAGCCACTCTATTAAAGAAGATAAGTCATGTAATTTTGGAAATCCAGATTCTATTTCAGCACAACCACCTGAACTTGTCCAAACTTCAGTTCCCATTGACATTTTGGTAAGTTTTCCATTTCCTGAAATTGAACTTGAACATGAATATGATCCTGAACTTCCACTTGATGATTCAATTTTCCTTCCTGATTCAATTATGACTCCAGTGTCTTCACATGATTTCACTTCATTTCCTGAGTCAGTATTGGATCCAGTGCCTATCCATTGTGAAATTGAATCACCAATATTTTATGATGATCATATTGAACTTGACCAATTTCATACTTTTGAAAGTCCCATTGATAAATTGGCAAGTTCACATTTTTGTGGAATTGAACTACATGAGGAATGTGATCTTGAACCCCAACTTAGTGATTCAATTCTTTTTCCTGATTCAATAATGACTCTGGTATCTTTACCTGACTTCAATCTTTTCCCGGAGTCGACATTGGATCCTGTCCCAATTCATAATGAAGTTGAATCACCCATCTTTGAGGATCATATTGAACTTGACCAATTATACACTTCTGAAGATACCATTGATAAATTGGCAAGTTCTCCATTTTTTATTGAACTCAATGAGAAATGTGACCTTGATTTTCTCAATCTCTTTACTTTTGAAACTGATTATACAATTCTGACGGACGAAGTTGACCTTAGTTTTGAAGAATTGTATGGAGATGAGCTAGAATTCCTTAATATTGGAAGTAAAGAGATATTACCCATATTAGGTCACATTCCATTGTTGGACAATACATGTGGACTGGAGTTTCAATTTCTTGACTTGGACCCAATTCCTGAACTCATTTCTACTCCTGAACCATCATTTGACTTAAGTCACATTCCTAAGTCGTTATTAGTTCCTGTCCTTCCTGAGTCCAAGTCAACCGTTCTATCATTTCATACTCCATTCTGGGACAAGGTGGTTGACAAATTTGATTCCGAAATTAATTATGGAAAATGGAAATTAGATGGGGTCAAGTACTTAATAAAGATCCTTCATGGATTTATCTTTCTTGTGGGTCATATTCATGATTTTCTTGTGGGTTCCTCAAAACCCAAAGCAAAGTTGATTGGGCCATGCTTCGTGGACCAATCAGACCACCACCGGAACCACCACCTTAAGGTAATTTTTTTTTCCTTCCCTTTCCATTTTGTTTCATGCATACATATATCATGATGCATTGAGGACAATGCATGAAATAAGTGTGGGGGAGGGTTTACTAACATAGAATTTTTAGATCTTCTTTCTTTACACTTCTTTTTAGAAATAAAAATAAATAAAAAAAAACTTTTTGAAATAAGAGACAAAGTTTTGATCTATTTTTAAGAAAATTAAGATGTATCTTAGAAATTAAGAAAGCCATAATTATGACATCTTAAACATAGTTGAAATAATAGATCTTGTTTGAAATTATAGGTTAAGTAAGAAAAAATTGGTGAGATATTCTTATCTTGAATTTTTTTTGCCTTAGAAAGTATGCACTTCACACTTACACATTTCTTGGGATGGAAACAAAGACAAAAATGCCATAAAAATAAAAAAAAAAAGAAAAAAATATATATAAATAAAACATCACCTATTAAGCTGGATAAATGTGCCTCAAGAAGCATGTTATTCACGCCTAACGGTGGTAAAGGAAATAAATAATCCCTTTAGTTTTGTGGCCTTTTTTACTCGAGACCTTAAACCCGAGGGATGTTTTCTCATCTGGTGCCCTAAGACCGTCTGGTTTGGGAGTCATCGGTTATAGGCTCGTTACAAGGATAAACTAGAAAGCCTAAACTAAGGGAAGAAAAAGCAGAAAAAGAAAATAAATATATATAAATAAATGGCTTGATGGTTGGAGTTGAAATCCCAGAAATTTTCACTGTCATGGTGTGCATACTATCTAGGTTTTATGAAGGATAAAATATTCAATCCAATTTTGAATTCTTACCTTAATTGAAGACAAGATCTTGCATAGAGACTAAGTTTAAGAAAGAATGATTATAGGTGGACTTATGACCTAAGCTCACTTATATTTTTGCAAAAATAGTTCGAAAACGTGTCTCTCTTTCAAAATGCATTTTCAAAATACTAACATTTGTCTTCTTTCTTTATGGATTTTGTGGGTGTAATCCGCTGAAAACCCTCAGGAGACAACACTCCTCCTCTAGGGTAACCTAGAGGTTTAACGGCTTGTTGCACATGCTCAGTGCAATCGTGTCACCTACGAAAGTGGTGTAATAAAATGGTAGTATAGTTTTTCTTTTCTTTTTCTTTGTTTTGCTCGGGACGAGCAAAAGAATAAGTGTGGGGGTGTGATTGATACACAATATTGCATATTTTACCACATAATCCCCACGCATATTGCAAATAAATATATGATTTTTACTTATCTTCTCTATATTTTTACAGGTCCACAACTGAAATGAGAGAAAGCCCAATAATCACTTTAATTAGCAATAATTAAAGAGATTAACTCCAAGCCCAAGTTTAAATCCAGAATCCAGAGAATTCTATGTAACAACTCAAGATTCTAGAAGGCCACGTGGATAACAACCTCGTAACCAACCTGTACCAGAAAGTTGTTACCCAACAGAGTTAGTTGAGCCGCAGAATCTGGGACTTTCCCGCCAATCTGCGGCCAAATCTGAGTTGTTGGATCCCAGATTTTGCGCCAACTGACTGGATCTCGAAGCTTCTCTCTGAGCCTATAAATATTGGACCAAGGACCTGCGAGCGAAGAAGAATGGAGAAGAGAGGAGAAAATTAGTAGATGCTTGTAATTTTTGTAGGTTTTTCTCTAGGTTTTAGTTCTTTAGACCCTCTTCTTCTTCCCTAGAAATTTTGTAAAGAGAGAGTTTGTAAGAGAGAGAAAGCTTGTGTACATCAAGGAGTGACAACTTGTGAAGTAAGGATTCATCCATTCTCTTCTCTCTACTCTTGCATTTTCTAGTTTACTTGCTTTCTTTATTTCTTGCTTTACTTTCTTGCAATTTAATTCATGCTTTGTTTTACTTTCCTTATGGCTTGTAGCTAACTTTTCTACATGTACTAGCTAACCACTAACCTTGCTAACTACTAACTCATGGGTGATTGCTATCTTTAATCTTGCAAGTTGGATGGTCTTCTCTTCTCCGATGGGTTAAACCCCCGTCATCCAAGTGGGAAAGTAATTAGATCAACACGCAAGACAAATCCATGCCGATGAATCAACATGAGGCACGCATTCACTATCACGGAGTTTAGTAAGTTTTAGCAAGGTAGTAAGGTTAGCTAGTCATGGCTTTCTTCCATTCAAGTTTTCTAAAGTTTTCTTTTCTTTTTAGTTGTTAGTCCAAATCCAATCTTGATTTTGATTTCTTTTACATTTTCCATCATGAACATATCCATCCATTCTTTCATTTCTTCTTCATTGTTTTATTCTTTATTTTTTTAAGCATAGAAGAATTCTCGTTTTACATCTTCACTACCTATCGTAAAGCTTCCATCGCGAGCTCTCCCTGAGAATCGACTCGGTATAGCCCTATGCTATAACGGAGATAAGAAAGGGTATATTAATCATCTTTCATACATTTGTGGAGTGATCTAAGCACTTGAGGTTGTTTCTAAACCTTATCTCCTTAATTGAATACATATATTTGTGCTCATTTATACTCCATAATACGACACCTTTCTCGTCTAATCACTCGACACCCGCGTCTCAGCATCAAGGCGCGTTGGCTCGACACCCGCGTCTCAGTAACAAGGCGCGTGGGTCTAAACCCGCGCCTCAGTTGTAACCACCCGGATTACGGGGCCAGTCACCGCACAAGTAGCGGGAAGTGGCCCCTCATTGTGGAGCGTTTTCAGGGGGCACGTTCACCCCTAGGACCTCTATAAATAGCCTAGTTTGCTATGGGATCAAGGATCGGTGATCAGAGAGAGAAAGAAATCGGCAATCGGCAATCAGAAGGCAATCAGAAGATCACAGAGAGAAGACTCTTCAGCAAGCTTGCTGCGTACCAGCTGCTCTTTGCCTACCTTCTCTTTGAGAGTTTTGGTAGACAGAGCTGTGTTACTCCCTCTACCAGCCAAAGAGAAGATCCCCTGACGATCCCGACGGTCATCCGGTCAACGGAGAACAAGATTCACTCTCCACCGCCACACGAAGAACCCAGCATTAAACAAAGGGGGGATTCAAGACTCAACATCCTCCCTCCCTTGTAACTGGAAGGAAAAGTCTGGTTGTAATAGTTTCATTTGATTCAAGGAAATCTTTACACCCATCACTTCATCTTTTTTCCGGCGCGTACAATGATACCAATTGAAATTTCCAAGATTTTAAGAAATGCCAAACTCAATTTTGATATCAATAAAAATTTACACATTTTATATCAAAAACGAAAACATGTAAGGAAAACTAGATACCAATAGATAATAAATACAAATTGATATCAATTTGAATAAACAAATGGCATCTGATACCAAAAGAAGATATTTATCTTTATAAGCATATGATACCAAATACACCTTACTATTAAATTTTCCAATCACTTTTCATCATAGAGTTAGGGAGTGGGAAACAAAAACAATGGTAAACTAAATACCAATTGAAAATATGAAATACTAGTTTTCTCCCCCTTTATGAAATACAAAAAGAAATGATGCATAAGCTTGTATAAGGATACCAATTGAAAACTAAATCAATTGAAACATGATAGACATTTAAAAATCAAGCTTTGCATAGTCAAAATTTGTGCTTCAAGATATAGGGATATAGTAGGCACAAATAAATCATCTATATATGTATGTAAGAAATAGATACCAATAGAAATTGATACTATATGAAGTGAAGCATACATATATAAAACAAAACATATATGAGTATACAAAAGATGTCAATATTGATACCAATTGAAAGAATTTCAATGATACCAATTGAAACAACAATAAGGATCAAGTGTATACATCATATTACTACCACCCATTTCATGTTCAAGTTTACTATGATTTTCACTATAAAGCATACATGAGCATGATCTCCCTTCCAACCTCCCTTTGATGGTAGGGGTTTTCAAAAATAGGTTTACAACTATAGTATGTTTGAAACTACTACCAAGGAAGAATATCACAACTAGTTATATGAATCAACTAGTCCGAGATCCTTCAAACAATGAACAAAACCAAAAGATTTTTCATGAAGCATGAAAATCACATGATCACTAAACACTCAAAAACCATATAGTCCATATCATACTCATGAAAACAAATTCATGAGAAAAACATTAAATGAGGTGAGTGTACAAGTGTTGTGAGAAACATATCAACATGAAAATGGACAATCATGCTCAATATTAAAAACATGAAATTCATCCAAATGATTTAAACTTCAAGGCATATGTATGTCATGTACAAACTAAAGTATACATACATATCCTAAACACAATGAGTCCACAAAAGTATATGCATGAAGGCACGTGGCTCAAGGATGTACATGTATGATCAATAGTTTGGACAAGATAGACATATACATGAAGTTAAAACACATGATCATAGAAACACATCCAAATGAGGAATACAAGTCAAATTCAAGAATCATCAAAACTAGACTATACTAGTACATCATGAATACAAATGAGCAATCAAGCACAAACATATATAAAGGTCTATTTGTAGCTCACTAGTTGTACAAGTATAAATCCTAGTCTTAATGAAAACTATCATTCAAGCAAGTAGTCAACACATGAAGCATAAAACGGGTCAACAATCAACATGATCATAATAATCAAAAACATGAATTATTAAAACAAAAAGTCATAGTTAACCATATGATTAGCATGACAAAGACATGTGCATTAGATCTATGATTAACATGATAGCTAAAACATAAGGAGAACACAAAATATGGGTCCATACTAAACATGGGTGTCTCAACAACTAATCATGTAAAGCATAAGTCTAATAAACATGGCAAATATCATACTAATCATGAAACAATAAAACATGAGTCATCAAAACAAAAATCATACAATCATAAACATCCAAATGGTCATAATGCATATGCATGTACATTAGATCTAGGGCATACATGTTAGTTTAAATAAGGTGAGAACACTAAATATAGATCCATATAAAACATGGGTGCTCAAGTAACTAAACATGTATAACACTAATCTAATCATCATGACATAAGCATAATGAACAATAAAACAAGACATGCTATGAATAGTTGAACATGAAAAGCATGCAAATAAAAATGGGAGTTAGAGAATGATACCAAACCGATGAAGGTGCATCTCTAGTACTCCAAACCATGGTGGTCCTCCCACCAAATCTTCTTGAGAGTGAAACATCCAAATGGTTCTCTTTTAAGCTTAGAACGCATCCACCTCAAGGCATCAATACTCTCACGTGATGCGAGAGCTCCCACCTACATCAAAAGGTATAGAGATGGTTTTTGGTACCCATTTCCTTTTGGGTCCACGGGGGTTAGTATCCTTTCTAACCAAACAAGATTAGTTGCTAAATTTTCATGATAAATGCGATCATAACAAAATCTAGCAAGATGGCCTTTTCGACCACAATGTGTACAAATGTACACATGAGCATACATGTCATGGTTGTGTCCGTGGGAAGCATGTGTATGCCGTGTTGGGTGTGCATGCAAAGATGGACCTTGTTTCTTGCGAACCAAGGTTTCCAAACGTGAATGATTCAATGTGCATTGGCTCAAAGTGGAGCCCAAACAATCTACACTTTTCTTCAAAATGTTTATATCATTTTCAATAGTGGAAGATAAAGTGGAGCATGCAATAGGTATGCGAAGAAGAAGAAGCTATACTAGCATGGCACACATGAGAATCAATTTCAATTTTCAAAGATTCATTTTTCTTTAAAACCAAATCCAACTCTTTTGAAATTGAATCAATTTTATTTTTCAAAACAAGATTATCTTTAAAGGTAAAATCCAATTTTGAAGATAAAATCTCATTGTGCTTCAAAGTATCATCACAATCATTTTTGCCTTTTAAATCTTCAATTTCTTTAAGGGCAAGGTCAAGTTGAGATTTAAGTGAGTCACGTTCACTTGCAATCTCTTCCTTTTCTTGCAAAACCAATTCAAAATTAGAACACAAATCCTTTAATTCATTTTTCAAAACAAGGTTGTCTTCTTTCAAAAGATTGTGTTTTTCCAAGAAATTCTCAAGCTTTTGAGCAAGTTCCAAATTTAAAGATTGAACTTCTAAGCATCCATAGCAATAGGAACTAGAGCTATTATCTAATTGAGTGTCCGATGTACCTCAAGGGTTATTCCCTTGGACCATGAAGCAATGCTCTTCGGACTTTTCTCTCTTAGATCTCCTCATCTTGTTGATAATCCTTGGAAGCTCGGGAGACGTCAATAAGCTCCAAACTGCAAAAGCCGAGTCATAACGATCAAACACGGGTAAAAGATGTTCACTAGAGATGCTCTAAGTGCTCTAAGTGCTAATGCATTTGCCTTTTTATGCTTGCTACTATTAGGGAATGATTCTTGAGTAGAGGCTTGATAAACTAGATGACCTAGGCTTTTTAAATGTCTACTTATATTGGCCTTCCAAGCATCAAGTCTAATATGGTCAAACATAGGAGGTCTATCCATGAGTGCAACTATATGTGTGCAAATGAAAATAAAGATTAGCAAACTAAGATCTCACTCCTAGGTGGTTAAACCTAAATATCAGGAGCACTAGCTCTGATACCAATTGAAAGATCACCTAGAGGGGGGTAAATAGGTGATTTAGCTAATCTATGAACTAAATGCGGAATTTAAAAACATAATGCAATACACTCAAGTGTGATCAACAATGATGCACACACAACCAAGCCAAGCAAATATGAATGCACAATATGAATAGTTGCAAGGCACAAAGTAAGAGAGAGAGAGAGAGAGAGAGAGAGAGAGAGTCAATGGATCAAGCGCAAACAACAAGATATGTTACGAGGCTCGAGCACCCAGCTCTACATCCCCGCCTTCGACACACGAAGGATTTCTAATCCACTAGCATGTCCACAAAGGACTCTCACAAGGAGTACCCAACTCCTCTCTTTACAACCACAACCTCCTCCTTGAGGTAAGCTCCAATCCAACAAAACAATCACCTCACAACTTGAGGGATTAGCACAAAGCAAACACAAGGATCACCTCACAACTTGAGGGATACAACCCAAGGCACAAAACCAAACAAAGATTGGGTTTTACAACTTGGTGGTCCAACAAGCAACCACAAACAATTTCTTCTCCACACAAATATCCTATAGAATGAGATAGTAGATGTTGCTCAAGTGTGGAGAAAACAATGGAATGGAAATCAAAATCACAAAGAAAATCCTTGGGAAATAGTAGAAAAGAAGATGAGAAAGTTCAAGCTAAATCTTTTCCCAAAACCCTTTTCTTTGAATTTCCAAACCCTAGCAAAAACACCAAATATGTTGTTCAAATAGAGCTCAAAAACTTCTTTTTATTTCAGTAAAAACACCAGAGAGTATGGAAAAATTCGCACCAAAAATCTTAGAGAAAAACTCTTGCCAAAGGGGTATTTATAGGCAAATATGGAAACTAGCCGTTGGCAGTAGATTTTGCCAAAATAACCCTGCCGGTCGACCGGACCGCCTGTCGACCGCCCACGGTCAATTTTTGCCCGTCGACCGCCCCGTCGACCCAAACAAACAGAGAGCTCTGCTCTCATCCCGGTCGACCCGGACGGTCGACTGTCCAGAGTCTGCCAAACGTGCACAGATCTGTGCACGTCGGTCGACCGACCCGGTCGATCGACTTCAGGCCAAGTCGACTTGGTCAGAAGACTAGTCGACTGGTTTGAAGTCTGGAACAAAAATCTGGGTCAGAAAATCAGTTTAAAATGTTTTGAAAAATCTTTAACACTCCTAAAAATCACCAAAAATAGTTTTATCATTTTGCATTGATATATAAACATGTGGTAAAAAGTTTAGCTCAAATATCAATCAATATGAACTATTTTTGTGTCTTATCATTTTTACCAAAACCAAAAACTGTATTTTCTAAAACTTGGATTTTGAATAGAAAATACGTTTTGTCCAAAACTCTTCCAAATACAAAAACATGATATTTAAACACTTTGAAGCATAATGCATATGGATAGAATTCCAATATACATGAAACATATATATATCATAGTTTTTGTCTTTAATTCCAAAAATAAGTTTTGTTAAAACACAAACCTAAAACACATGAAATAGGTATATCAAAGTAAGTTTGTCTAAGAGTTGAAGCATGCATGTATATAGAACAAATCTAATATACATTAAACCATGTAAACTTGTTTTGATATAAAATCTATTCATGTAAACCAAGATCGGGTTAAACCAAAAACCGAAAACCAATATCCAAACATAAAATGTGTGTGTGTTGTGAACTTGAGCATATCATACTATTCTAATCTTTACAATTTGGATCTAAACCCAAAACTAAACTATGGTACCGATGTCTTCTTGTAGAGCGCAATCTCCAAGTCGACTCGATCCAAAACGTGATTCACCAAGCTTGACTCTAATGAGTGCTAGATATCATCTTTTTGATGCTTGGGCTCTTGAATCACAATGTGAAAGATGTGTGGAAACTTTCACCAAACTAATATCTTGATTAATGATCTGAAACTTAACATCACAAGATAATTAGTACACATAACTACATGAGTTAATCATCATCAAAACTAGAGTGGAAGGCCTTTGGGCCAACACAAGAGTGAGCCCGAATTTCCCATGAAGGGCTCTGAACTACTCCTCGAGATTTCTCTAAATTAAGAGTTGAGGTGCTATATGAAACTCTCTTGGTGCAGCCAAAATGCGGGCACATACAAAGTATATCTAGCATATGAATATGTGCAATATAAAGCAATGCAAGATATACGAGAGATAGAGTTAAGTGATGGTGGATCAAACACAAACAACAAGATATGTTTCGAGGTTCGAGCCACTACTCTACGTCCCTACCTTCACACAAAAGGATTTTCACTATGTGTCCACACAGGACCTTCACCAATGGACCTCCACTAAGGAATTACAACTCTACACTTGGAGTACACTACTCCTCTCTCAACCACAATCACCTCTACACAAAAGAGATAGGCACAAAGCCAAACACAATCATCTCTACACAAGAGGGATAGACACAAAGCTAAAACTCAAACACAATCACCTCTACACAAGAGGGATGGGCACAAAGCCAAAGGTAAGAAAAGATTACAATCTTGGTGATCCAATGATCACAAACAACACTCGGTCAGCACAATAGTCCACAAAAATTTTCCCTCATAAAAATAAGATCCTATAGATATGATTAGAGATGATAGCTCAAGTGTGAGGAAATAAAGTATTTGGAAAAGAGAATAACAAAAAATAACACTTGGGAAAAACAGTAAATAGATTTGTAAAGAAAGATCAAAACCAATTTCCCAAAGACTCCCTTTCTTTGATTTTTCTAACACTTTGAAAACAAATAAAAGATAAAACTTTTAGGCTCAAAAACTCCTTTTAAGCTTGCTGTACAACACTGAAAAGATTGGAAGAATAGCTCTCTAAAATTCTTGATAAAGATAGCTTGAGGGAACCCTTATTTATATTCTCTCAAATTATAGCCGTTAGGGTCCAAAAAAGGTCAGTTTTGACCTTCTGGTCGACCGGCCGGTCGACCGTCCAATGATCATATTTCTGACTGTTGAGTCACCGGTTGACCTCCCGATCGACCGCCCCTGGCTAACTTGCCTTACGGTCGACCGCCCGGGTCGACCGAGCTCAAGGCACTCAGCATGTCGGTCGACCGCCAGGTTGACCGGCACTACTACCCGAGAGTCGGTAGTAGCAGTCTGTCGACCGCCCGATCGATCAGCCTTATAGGCAAGGCCTTGTGCACGTTCTTGTGCACATCGGTCAACCGGCCGGTCGACTTCCAGCAGGCTCAGGCTAGGGTTATAGGCTATAAAACATCGTCTTTTTAACACCTATAAAATCTAATAAAATCTCTTAAATTTTACAAAAATAAGTTCTTATAAATATTTAAAGAACAAATATGTGTGACCAAAAATCAACATATATTACAAACTATTTGAAATATTTTTGTGATATAGAAATTAAGGTTTAACACAAAATCGGTATTTTTCGAAAATCAAACTTTGAAATGAAAATCCGATTTTTCTCAAACTTGTATAAATAAAAAATCAAGATATTTAAACTCTTTTGAAGTATAGAGTGTATGGATAGAATCCAATACACATATAAAAAATATATCTATGCTTTTGACATTAAATCCAAAGTAAGTTTTGTTAATTACAAACTCTAAACATATGAAATAGAATCATCAAAATAAGTTTTTCTAAATATATGAAGTATAGATGTATATAGATGAAATCCAATATACATTAAACCATGTAAACTTATTTTGAATCTATCTATTCATGAACCATATATATGTATATTTGAAATCCAAACCGGTTAAACCGAAACCAAACGTATTGAACTTGTATATGTGTGTGAATTTGAGCATATCAACACTAGTCTATCTTACACAAGATATAAACACAAACTTAAACTAAGCAAACCGAAGTATTCTTGTAGAACTCCTTCTCTAAGTCGACTCGATCTAAACGCGATCCAAAGAGCTTGACCTTAACCGAGTGCTAGATGCGATCTTGTTGCGCGAGGTCTTGAATTTACATGTATTAGCTCTAAAACTCTTTTGTTGAAGCTAAACACCTACTAAGATCTTGATAGAAAATCTGAAACTATATAAGCACAAGATCATTAGTACTATAACTATATGAGTTAATCATCATCAAAACTAGAGTGATGGCCT
This sequence comes from Agave tequilana, assembly GCA_038442645.1. Lineage (NCBI taxonomy): Eukaryota > Viridiplantae > Streptophyta > Magnoliopsida > Asparagales > Asparagaceae > Agave > Agave tequilana. Next base: position 117,517 of record JAVJIF010001703.1, read on the forward strand.
TTGGGCCAACAATCTCTCCCTTTTTGATGATGACAAACTCATAGAGTTATAGATGCATGGATTAACGATAAGCTTCATAGAAGCTTCCCCTTAACTCATGCATAATAATGAACAAATAAATATTCAATGAAATGCATAAAGTAAACACAAACATATATGCATAAATAAGAAAATAAACATGCATATATAAACTTTCTGAATTCTTCTCCTCTTTTTTTTGTCAATTCATCAACAAAGGGGTGAAGACAACCAAACATAAAGATGTATATGCGATATACATTCACGAAGAGAAGAGACGATAAGTTAGCTTCCCCTGCATACATTCATTACATGGAGAAGGGATGACTAGACCCTAACCCACATAAAGCATAATATACAATATATAAGTGGAGATGTTAAGCTCCCCTTACACACGTGTACTACATAACGAAGAGAGGTCAAGCTCTTCAATATAAAAAGTGCACTCAATATGAATCTATATATAGAGGAGATGTTAAATTCCCCTTGCATATTGGCAATATATATCAACAAAATTTTGAAAACACATTTAAAATAAAATTTTGAAATTTCTTGAAGTCAGCAAAATGAATTATGATATTAATGAAATCAAATAGTAGTTGATAAAAGTAAATATTGGTAACACTTGAAGTTTTTTTTTTAGATACCAATAGTAGATTTTGATACCAAATAAATACCAATTGAAATACTAATTGAAATCAATACATAAGCTTTTAAAGATACCGATTAACATTTATAATTAAGTCAAGCTTAACATAAATATAATTTGTGCTTAAAAAAACATGTGGCATAGTAAAATAAGCACAATCTAAATCATATACATGTATGTATGAAAATGAAAATACCACTTGAATTTTGAAGCATATAGATATAGAAAATAAGTATGAGTATACAAAAATCAAATTGTTATGAAAATTATGTGTATAACTCATAACTACTACCCTATTCATGCACATACTTAAAATGACATTCAATAAGTTACACATGGCATGATCGCCCAATCAACCGCTCTTTAAAGGTAGGGTTTTAAAAATTATGATTTGAAAATATTTTAACATGTTTGAAAACTTTACCAATTTAAGAATCAATAAACTAGTTTAAAATATTATTTAAAAAATTAGTTAAAGATCCTTAAGATATGAAACCAAATCATATATCCCATGAAAACATGAAAATCACACAATAATTGACACTCGAGGTCTATAAAGAAAAAAGAGGTTATCATGAATCCAATATCATGAATAAACAAGATGATGTAGAGTGCAAAAATCATGTAATAAGTATAAACATAGAGATAGGCAGTGAAGCTCAAATGAAATTTCTTTATAAACATGAACATCATAAAAATTCAATTTACATAAAAATAAAACAAATTCAAGACATATGTATGTTTTCTCTAACTAGAGTATACATACATATCCTAATATAAATGAGTTCATAATAGAATATTGCATGAAAAGCAAGTGACTCTAAGATAGACATGTATATCTAAAGTTTTAGACAAATTGATATATACATGAAGCTAAACACATTTTTATGAAAACATGTACAAAAATAAGAAAAACAAGTATAAATGAAAGAATCATCAAAACTAGGTTATACATGTACATTAATGAGTACAAATGAGCCATGAAGTACAAACACATATTAATCAAGTGTAGCTCACTACTTGTACAACTATAAACACAAGTTTTAATAAAAACTACATCTAAACAAGTAATCACCATATGAAGTGCAAAACAACATGATCATATGGCTAAATGCACATGCTTTAGAGATAGGATATATACAATAGCTAAACTACAGTGAGAACACAAAAATAATAGTTCATATAAACATAGGTGTATCTCAAATACTATTTATGTATATCTCAAGTCTAATTAACATTGCATTTAATATAATAAATATGAAAAATATGAAACCAATACATGCTAAAATATTCATGTAAAAGCATGTAAATAAAGTAAGTAGTTAGAGATAGTTACAAAAACTAATAGGGCTAATCTCTAGATCTCCAAACCATGGTGGTCCTCCCACCAAATATCCTTGAAGATGATACATCCAATGTAGTATCCATCAAGCTCAAACACATCCACTATCAAGGCACCAATACCCTCACGTCAAGTGAGAGCCCACACTTGCATCAAATACAATAGGGGTGAATTTTGGTACCCATACTTTTTTGGGTCCATGAGGGCTAGCACCTTTTCTAACCGAAATAAATTAAACATTTATTCTATCATAATAAAATTTGCAAGGTGTAGGTCTACAATGTGTATAAGTCTACACATGAGCATGTTGGCCCATAAGGTTACTGAAAAGTCACCTAGAGGGGGGGTGAATAGGTGACATTGCTAATCTAGTGATCTTAATGCGGAAATTAAAAACTTAATGCAAATTACACTCAAGTGCTATCAACAAGTGATGCACACATAACCAAGCCAAGCAATATGAATGAGCAATGTAAATAAATGCAAGGCACAAAGTAAAGAGAGAGTAGAGAGAGAGCCAATGGATCAGGCGCAAACACAAGGATATGTTATCGAGGTTCGAGCACCCAGCTCTACATCCCCGCCTTCGACACACGAAGGATTTCCACTAGCTCGTCCACCTAGGACCCTTTACAAAGAGTACCCAACTCCTCTCTTTACAACCTCCTCCTTGAGGCACAAATCCAAGCCAACAATCACAACCTCCTTCTTGAGGCAAACTCCAACAATCACAATCTCCCAATCACCAACCAATACAAGGATCACTTCTCAACTAGAGGGATACAACCCAAAGCACAAAGCTAAGAAAAGATTGGGTTACAACTTGGTGGTCACAACAACAACCACAAACAACTTCTTCTTCCCACACAAATATCCTATAGATATAGATAGTAGATTTTTGCTCAAGTGTGGAGAAAACCAAAGGAATGAAAATCAGAAATCACAAAGAAAAATCCTTGGGAAAAACTGAAACAAAGATAGAGAAGTTCAATCAAAATCCTTTCCCAAAAACCCTTTCTTTGATTTTCCAAACCCTAACAAAAACACCAAATGTATTGTTCAATTTGAATCCAAAAACCTATTTTGATTGCAGCAAAAAACACCTGAGAGAGTGAAAAAATTCGCACAAAAATTCTTAGGGAAAAACTCTTGCAAATGGGGTATTTATAGGCAATTATCAGAAAATAGCCGTTGACAGAAATTTGCCAGAAATAGCCTTCCGGTCGACCGGCCCGGTCGACCGTCCAACGGTCAATTTTTGACCGTTGGCAACTAGCGGTCGACCGGCCCGGTCGACCGAATAATCCCGAGAGCAGACTATTCTGCTCCGGTCGACCGTTCCGGTCGACCGCTGACTGTGCCAGAAACGTGCACAGGTTTGTGCACGTCGTCGGTCGACCGTGACGGTCGACCGGCTACATGCGGTCGACCGATACGGTCGACCGAACTAGCCTGGCAGGCAGCAAATGGGTCAGAAAACTGAGGTAAAAAATATTCCAATAAATCCCACAAAATCTCTAAAATTCCACAAAAATAGTTTTATCATTTTATATGAAATACAAACTTGTGTTAAAAAAACCTAACACAAATTTCAACATATTTGACTATTTTTGTGTCATAGAAATTTTGCCAAAAACCAAAAACCGTATTTTCTAAAACCTTGTATTTTGAATAGAAAATACACATTGTCTAAAACTCATCCATGATACAAAATATGATATTTAAACACTTTGAAGCATATTGTATATGAATAGAAATTCAATATACAAGAAACATATATATATCATGATTTTTGTCATTAAGTCCAAAATATGTTTTTTTGTAAATACCAAAACATAAAACACATGGAATAGATTATCAAACAAAGTTTGTCTAAACAATTGAAGCATGCATGTATATAGAACAAATCTAATATACATAAATCATGTAAACTTGTTTTGATAAAAATCTTTTTTTTTAACCCTTTTTGATGATTGACAAAAAGGGGAGAAGAATTTGAGTTTTATATGCATATTTGTGTTTGCATATAGTTTTACATTTGATGAAAAGAAGCCTTGTTTATATGCATGTCTATGCATGTTTTATGTTTCATTTTTATTGGTATCAAGAGCATGTTTTGATATTGTTTTAAACACATATAAACATGTTTTTAAGAACATTCATTATAAAAACAGTTTTAAGAACATTCATTGCATATCTTATATGTTTTATTGTTATGCATGAGTTAAGGGGGAGCTTCTTTGAAGCTTTACTTTAATCCATGCATATATAACTCCATGAGTTTTTGTCATCATCAAAAAGGGGAGATTGTTGGCCCAAAGGCCTTCCACTCTAGTTTTGATGATGATTAACTCATGTAGTTATGTGTACTAATAATCTTGCAATGTTTAAGTTTCAGATATTTGACAAGATATTAGTTGGAGAAAGCTTCCACACATCTTTCACATGTTGATTCAAGAGCCCGAGCGTCAAAGATCATATATAGCACTTGCTCGGTGAATCAAGGAGCTTTGGATCAAGCCGACTTGGAGATTGCGCTCTACAAGAAGACTTGGAGATTGCGCTCTACAAGAAGACTTAGGTATCCATAGTTTTAGTTTGGGTTTAGATCCTAATTGTAAAGATTAGAATAGTATGATAAGCTCAAGTTCACAACACACACCTTTCATGTTTTGATTTTCGGTTTTAGGTTTAACCGATCTTGGTTTTCATTAATAGATTTTTTATCAAAACAAGTTTACATGATTTATGTATATTAGATTTGTTCTATATATATGCATGCTTCAATTGTTTAGACAAACTTTGTTTGATAATCTATTCCATGTGTTTTATGTTTTGGTATTTACAACAAAACATATTTTTGGACTTAATGACAAAAATCATGATATATATATGTTTCTTGTATATTGAATTTCTATTCATATACAATATGCTTCAAAGTGTTTAAATATCATATTTTTGTATCATGGATGAGTTTTAGACAATGTGTATTTTCTATTCAAAATACAAGGTTTTAGAAAATACGGTTTTTGGTTTTTGGCAAAATTTCTATGACACAAAAATAGTCAAATATGTTTGAAATTTGTGTTAGGATTTTTAACACAAGTTTGTATTTCAATATAAAATGATAAAACTAATTTTTGTGGAATTTAGAGATTTTGTGGGATTTATTGGAATATTTTTTACCTCAGTTTTCTGACCCATTTGCTGCCTGCCAGGCTAGTTCGGTCGACCGTATCGGTCGACCGCATGTAGCCGGTCGACCGTCGACCGACGACGTGCACAAACCTGTGCACGTTTCTGGCACAGTCAGCGGTCGACCGGAACGGTCGACCGGAGCAGAATAGTCTGCTCTCGGGATTATTCGGTCGACCGGGCCGGTCGACCGCTAGTTGCCAACGGTCAAAATTGACCGTTGGACGGTCGACCGGGCCCGGTCGACCGGAAGGCTATTTCTGGCAAATTTCTGTCAACGGCTATTTTCTGATAATTGCCTATAAATACCCCATTTGCAAGAGTTTTTCCCTAAGAATTTTTGTGCGAATTTTTCCACTCTCTCAGGTGTTTTTTGCTGCAATCAAAATAGGTTTTTGGATTCAAATTGAACAATACATTTGGTGTTTTTGTTAGGGTTTGGAAAATCAAAGAAAGGGTTTTTGGGAAAGGATTTTGATTGAACTTCTCTATCTTTGTTTCAGTTTTTCCCAAGGATTTTTCTTTGTGATTTCTGATTTTCATTCCTTTGGTTTTCTCCACACTTGAGCAAAAATCTACTATCTATATCTATAGGATATTTGTGTGGGAAGAAGAAGTTGTTTGTGGTTGTTGTTGTGACCACCAAGTTGTAACCCAATCTTTTCTTAGCTTTGTGCTTTGGGTTGTATCCCTCTAGTTGAGAAGTGATCCTTGTATTGGTTGGTGATTGGGAGATTGTGATTGTTGGAGTTTGCCTCAAGAAGGAGGTTGTGATTGTTGGCTTGGATTTGTGCCTCAAGGAGGAGGTTGTAAAGAGAGGAGTTGGGTACTCTTTGTAAAGGGTCCTAGGTGGACGAGCTAGTGGAAATCCTTCGTGTGTCGAAGGCGGGGATGTAGAGCTGGGTGCTCGAACCTCGATAACATATCCTTGTGTTTGCGCCTGATCCATTGGCTCTCTCTCTACTCTCTCTTTACTTTGTGCCTTGCATTTATTTACATTGCTCATTCATATTGCTTGGCTTGGTGTGTGTGCATCACTTGTTGATAGCACTTGAGTGTAATTTGCATTAAGTTTTTAATTTCCGCATTAAGATCACTAGATTAGCATTGTCACCTATTCACCCCCCCCTCTAGGTGACTTTTCAGTTACACTCTCCAATTGTTTATAGTTTTGATGATAACAAACCAAATAGGAGCTATATGGTACTAATTAGTTTGTTGAGATAAGTTTCAGGTTTGTACCATAGTTTGGAGGCCATTGCTTAGCTATTGCAAGAAATTCTAGGTTCATGAAGCAAAAAAGGCTTTTTGCACATCAAGGAAGGAACATAGAAGAGAAGACTCTAGCAAGGCATTGCATGGCTCAAGATTGCTCAAGAGACTTAATTAGATTTATTTTTAGTTTAGAGTTTTTGTAAAAGAATAGTGAATAGGTTTGAAGCTCTATCACACGTTTTTTGCGCACATCTTATTTCTAAGTTTATTTCATATAAATTATACAAAAATATTTTGATACAAAATCCTCTGCCTACAAATCCATATTTATGTTTTATACTTATTCCTATTTAAAACATCTTTTGATAAAAATATTTTTCTCCTCAAAATTCTGTTTGAAAATTGATTTTTGGCCTGCGCCGGTCGACCGCCCGGGTCGACCGTGGCTATGACAGGCCTTGCCGGTCGACCGCCCGGGTCGACCGTGGTTCTGGCAGATGCACGTATCAGTGTGCACGTTTCACGGTAGACCGTGACGGTCGACCGAGACATGCCTGACTGCAAGACCCTGCTCTCTGTTTGTTTGGGTCGACCGGGCTGTCGACCGTAGCCTGCAATGGCTATAGTCTTTTTGTACTACCGGTCGACCGGGCGGTCGACCGGACTAGCCGTTTGAACAGTAACGGCTAGTTTCTGAACAGGTTTAATTTTTGTCTTTTTCTCACTTAAGTGTGTTTAAATGACATGTTTTGGTTTTAATACTTTCTGATTAGCCTTAAAAATGTTTTATCTTCTAACCCTAGCCCTCTCCTATAAATAGGGGTGTTTAGGGGAGAGTTTGGTTACTAGAAAAATTATCAAATTTCCAAAAGTTTAAGGCTTTCAAAAAGACTTGGTTTCTTGGTTTTTGTGTTGAAATTCTCTCTCATTTTCTGAAGTGTTTTCAAGAACTCTCTGATTTCCTTTTTCTTTTCTCCTTGCACACAAGAGCTTCATTCCTACTCATTGTTCTCTAAGGACCTTTGTAAGGGAAGAGAATTTTGAAAGAGAAAGTTTGTGGTCTTTTGACTACCAGAGAGAACTTGTACTTGAGATTGTGGAGTTGGGTACTCCGGTGTATTGGTGACATCTTTGTGATAGTGGAAGTGGTTGGAATCCTTCTGGGGAAGGCGGGGAAGTAGAGCTGGGTGCTCGAACCTCGATAACAAATCTTTGTGTTTGCATTTGGTTTACTTTCCTTGTTCTTGCACTACTTTCATTGCTATTGTTACTTGCTCTCTACATTCATTGCTATATTCACTTGCTTTGTGAGATTGTTGCATCATAAATTTTAAATTGTGCATTGTTTAGCATTATCACCTATTCACCCCCCCTCTAGGTGATTTTCAATTGGTATCAGAGCTTGGACTCTAGGTTTGGCTTAACATCCATAGAGAGATCCTTAAAATTTGCTAATCAACATTTGCATTCCATTTGTCATCACTAGTAAACATGGCCGATAACATCAAAACCCCTCCTAAATTTGATGGACTCAACTTCCCTATTTGGAAGGTTAGGATGACTATCTTTTTGCAATCCTTAGGTAGCTTAGTTGCTAAATCCTTGACTAAACCCTATGTAGCATCCGATAGTGATGAGAGCACATGGACCGACTTTACCTTTAGAGAATATGAGGCTAACTCCAAGGCCCAAAATTCCCTTCTAACCGCCTTGAATGAGGATGACCTTACACGGGTAATTCATTGCCAATCCGCCTATGAGATTTGGCAACATCTATTGGTCACACACGAGGGGACTTCACAAGTCAAGAGAGCTAAGATAGATCTCTTGAGGTCCTAATATGAATCTTTTAAAATGCTTGATGAAGAATCTATTGATTGTATGATTACCCGATTTACTAAAATCACCAATGCTCTTTCTTCTTTAGGTGATGACATCTCCAACGACCAAAAGGTGCGAAAAGTGATTCGGGCTCTTCCCACATCATGGGAGATCAAGGCCACCACCTTGAAAGAATTGAACGACAAGGATGAGATGGACCTAATTAGTCTCATTGGGAACTTAAAGACCCATGAGATGGAAAAGAAAGCAAGAGAAGAGGCCGCTCCATTAAAGAAGAAGTCCATAGCCTTCAAGTCTTCATCCACTCTTGAGGACGATGAAGAAGATGAAGAAGAAGATGAGAGCTTTCACTACTTATTCGCATGTGAAGAGGATGTACCGGAGGAACAAGCTCAACTTCCGAAGAAAATTCGAAGGCAAAGAGGAGAGAAGAATAATATGCTACAATTGCCGAAAGCCCGGACATATCATGGCGGATTGCCCGGAGTTCAAGAAGAAGATGACCTCCTCCTTCAAGCTAAAGAAATCGGAAGAAAAGAAAGCGTACAAGGCAACTTGGGATTCGGAAAGCGAGTCAGAGGAAGAGGCGGATATAGCGAATATGTGTTTCATGGCAAACACACCAAAGGTAACCCCTCAACCTCTTGATGATGAAGATGATGAATTAAGTAAGGAAGTTCTTGTTCATGCTTTTGTGGAACTTTCTGAACCTATGACAATAAGAAGATTGAATGTTTTAAATTGCAAAAAGAAGTTGCTTTTCTTAAAAATCAACTTGCTATGGTTTCTAAAGAAAAAGATGATATTTCTTCTAATCTCATTTCTATTCAAGAAGAATTTAGTGCCTACAAGGTTTCTTGTAAGGCAAAATCTCCTATTGTTGATGAAAAGAAATTTCTTCTTTAAAATCTAAAATAGTTGATTTTGAAAAGGTTTTAAAAGATTGTGCTTTTAACACTAAGAAACTTGAAGAAAAATTTTCTAAAAAGCACACCTCTCATGTCAAAGATTCACATGCTCACACTACACATAACACTACTCATGCTAAATCTTTTCATGCTCACAATTCTCATGCTCACAAATCACACACTCACTATGCTTTTAAATATGGTAGAGTGTATAGATGCACATATTGTGGTAAGAATGGGCATTTAGCTAAATTTTGTTATGACCAAGTTAATAGATCAAATAATCTTGTTTGGGTTAATGAAACTAACCCTTTAGGACCCAAGAAAATGTGGGTACCAGAATCAAGTCCTAAATTATTTGATGTAGGTACACACCAAGGCTCCAAGACGTAGGGAGCGGTGGTACCTTGATAGTGGTTGTTCAAGACACATGACGTGGGATATCAACAACTTTACAACCCTATCAAGGTACATGGAAGGTGGCTCCGTCACCTTCGGGGATGACTCCAAAGGAACTATCATTGGTATAGGTAACATTCAAATTGGTTCATCTCCTGTTATAGAAAATATTGTACTTGTTGATGGTTTGAAACATAATTTGCTTAGCATTAGTCAATTTTGTGACCGTGGTCTTAAAGTTGTTTTTGATGATACTTCTTGTAAGATTTTTGATATTAAATCCAATGATTGTATTCTTACCGGTTTTCGTGATGATAATGTTTATATCATTGACATGCTTAATGTGGAATGTTCTACTAAATGCTTAAATGCTTTTGATGAAAATTCTTGGCTTTGCATAGAAGATTAGGACATGCATCTTTTGACCATCTTTCTAGGATTAATTCTAAGGAATTGGTGAAGGGTATACCTTGCTTGAAGTTTGAGAAAGACCGCATTTGTGGTACGTGCCAACTTGGGAAACAACCAAGTCTTCCTTCAAACCAATCAAGGATATCATGTCAACTAGGCCTTTAGAATTAATTCATATGGATCTTTTTGGACCTACTAAAACTAAGCTTTAAATGGTAGTAGATTTGCATTTGTTTTAGTTGATGATTTTTCCCGATTTACTTGGGTTTTCTTCTTGGAACACAAAGATCAAACTTTTTCTCATTTTAAGATTTTTCGAAAAAGAGTTGAAAAAGAAAAGGTTTTTTGATTTTGAAAATAAGAAGTGATAGAGGTGGTGAGTTTGTTAACCAACTCTTCATAACTTATTGTGATGAAAAGGAATTAAGCATGAAATGTCTTGTCCTAGAACTCTACAACAAAATGGAGTTGTAGAAAGGAAAAATAGAACACTTCAAGAGATGGTTAGGACAATGATAAGTGAGTATGACCTCCCTCAATATCTATGGGCCGAGGCCGTAACACCGCATGCTATATATCAAATCGTATTTATTTGTGTAAAAATTCTTCCAAAACATCTTTTGAAATGTATCATTCTAAAAAACCTAATGTTGCATATTTCAAAGTTTTTGGTTGCAAGTGCTTTGTTTTGAACACTAAAGATAACTTGGGTAAATTTGATGCTAAGGCTTATGAAGCAATCTTTGTTGGATATTCTACAACTAGTAAAGCTTATAGAGTATTCAATAGATCTTCACTTACCATTGAAGAATCCATGCATGTTAAATTTGAAGAATCTAATGTGGTTGTTGAGAATGTTGTAGAGATTGAACCATTAGGTGAAGACATGGAGAGACTATCCTTGAAGGACTCACCCGCTCAAGAAGAAAAGCAAGACTCTATTGGTGATGTTCAAGAGGATAAAGAGGAAAGCTCTCAACTGCTTCCTAAAGCTTGGAGATACGCTACAAATCATCCTAAGGAGCTCATCTTGGGTGATGCATCTAAAGGAGTTACAACGCGCTCCAAACTCCATGACCTATGTGGTAACTTTGCTTTCATTTCTCATTTTGAACCCAAATGCATTCTCGAAGCCGAGACGGACTCATATTGGTTGCTTGCCATGCAAGAGGAACTCAATCAATTTGAGCGCAACCAAGTTTGGCACCTTGTTCCTAGGCCCCACGATAGACCAATAATTGGTACTAAGTGGATCTTTAGAAACAAGATGGATGAGTCCGGAAATGTGATTAGGAATAAAGCTAGGTTAGTGGCCCAAGGTTACACTCAAGTTGAGGGAATTGACTTTGAGGAGACCTTTGCACCCGTAGCACGGCTTGAAGCCATACGGATGACACTAGCTTTTGCATCTTTCAAAAATTTTAAACTTTTCAAATGGATGTGAAAAGTGCATTTTTGAATGGTTTTATTAATGAAGAAGTTTATGTTGCTCAACCTCCCGGTTTTATTGATCATGTTCATCCCGATTTTGTTTTTAAACTTGATAAAGCTTTGTATGGATTGAAACAAGCTCCAAGAGCTTGGTATGAAAGGCTTTCTAGTTTTCTCATTTCAAATGATTTTACTAAAGGCAAAGTAGATACAACACTATTCACTAAGCATGTTGATAATGACATTTTAATTGTACAAATTTTGTTGATGATATAATTTTTGGTTCTACTAATGAGCTTTTATGCAAGGAATTTGAAAAGGTCATGCAACTTGAATTTGAAATGTCTTCAATGGGTGAGCTTAATTTCTTTCTTGGACTCCAAATCAAGCAATTGCAAGATGGGAACTTCATATGTCAAGCCAAATACGCAAAGGAACTCGTAAAAAGGTTTGGACTTGAAGACTCAAAGGTTTGCAACACTCCCATGGCAACTACCACCAAGCTTGATAAGGATGACCAAGATAAAATGTTGATATTAAATTGTATAGAAGCATGATAGGTAGTCTTTTGTATTTGACGGCAAGTAGGCCAGATATCATGTTTAGTGTGTGTCCTTGTGCTAGATTTCAATCGTGTTCCAAAGAGTCTCATCTTATTGCGGTAAAACGCATTATTCGTTATATTAAGGGAACGATTGGAATGGGTCTATGGTATCCGAAAACCAGAGATTTCTCAATGACGAGTTATTCGGATGCCGACTATGTGGGTTGTAGAGTAGATAGAAAGAGTACTAGTGGGACATGTCAATTTCTTGGTAATTGTCTTGTTTCATGGTCCTCTAGGAAACAAAATTCCGTAGCTCTCTCAACAGCCGAGGCGGAGTATGTTGCCGCAGGGGCTTGTTGTGCACAAGTCCTTTGGATGAAACATACTCTCCTTGATTATGATTTGCATTATAACCATATAAAAATATTTTGTGATAATACTAGTACTATACATATGACAAAGAATGCAAATCAACATAGTAAGACCAAACACATTGAGATTAGATATCACTTTCTTAGAGATCATTTTGAGAAAGGAGATATAATATTGATTATGTTTCTACGGATTTGCAACTAGCCGATATTTTCACTAAACCACTTGATTTTTCTAGATTTTCCTACATTTGTGGTGAACTTAATGTTTGTGTTATTGAATAAAATGTTTTCATAACCCTTTTTGATGTATGACAAAAAGGGGGAGAATGAGTTTTTATGATAGAAATATGAGTTCATATGGTTTTGGTTCCATATGAGTTTATATATGTTTTTAGTTTTTGATGTGTTTTTATGAATTCTTATAATTTGAGTTTAAGTGCTTTGCAAGTGTGTTTTATATTTTCGTGTTTTTGGTTTCATGAAGTTTACTTGCAAATTACACACATTACATTGTTTTTTCCTTGTTTAATATAGCATAATTTAAGGGGAGCTTTCTCCTCCCCTATATTTTGTTTATAGCCTATTTGTTTTGTCATCATCAAAAAGGGGAGATTGTTGGCCCATAAGGTTACACTCTCCAATTGTTTATAGTTTTGATGATAACAAACCAAATAGGAGCTATATGGTACTAATTAGTTTGTTGAGATAAGTTTCAGGTTTGTACCATAGTTTTGAGGCCATTGCTTAGCTATTGCAAGAAATTCTAGGTTCATGAAGCAAAGAAGGCTTTTTTGCACATCAAGGAAGGAACATAGAAGAGAAGACTCTAGCAAGGCATTGCATGGCTCAAGATTGCTCAAGAGACTTAATTAGATTTATTTTTAGTTTAGAGTTTTTGTTAAAGAATAGTGAATAGGTTTGAAGCTCTATCACACACGTTTTTGCGCACATCTTATTTC
>JAVJIF010001704.1:0-120000 GCA_038442645.1 Agave tequilana
CAATATACTTTGATAAACAAACATGCTTGCACAAAATGAAGGCATGTTATAAAAGATTTGGACTATTTTTGTAACTTTGGAATATTAGCTCAATAACTAAAATGTATTTTTCCAATTTATTTTCCAAAATATTACCAAAACAAAAACAAGATATTTAAGTTCATTAAAGCATAGTGTGTATGGATATGATCCACTACACAATCAAGATGAAATATCTATGTTTTTGACATTAAGCATAAATACGGTTTTGGTTAAACATATGTAAACATGAATTTGGTTGAAATATATAAACTTGAATATCAAAAACCAAATTGATATTTTGTCACAATGAAAAATCTTTTCTAAACTAAAATTCTTTTATGAAAACAATTCTATCAAGAGTGTGGGTGTATATGATATACTTGAGCAATCCACCAACTATCTATCCTTTACATTTTAACTAAAAACAAACTAAATCTTATACCTAGACACAAGTCTTCATCTTCTTGAAGTCTTCACTTGAAGGCTTCTCATCTTCTTGACTTGGTCCCAGCTTGATCCAAAAGCTCCTTGGATCACACCGTGCAAGCTTCAAATCTTGACATTTTATCCTTTATTGAGCTATGCACCTACTGAGATCTTGATCATAAATCTGTCATTAATTAAACACAAGATCATTGTACTATAACTACATGAGTTAGTCATCATCAAAACTAGAGTAATAGGCCTTTGAGCCACATATACATGTATATCTAAAGGTTTGGCAAAATACACAAATACATGAATTGAAAACTCATATTCATAAAATAAATACCAAAATGAGAATACAGGTTTAAAATGTATGGATCATCAAAACTAGACTATACTGGCACATCTAATGAGTACAAATAGGCGTTCAAGCTCAAACATAATAGATTTATTTGTGGCCCACTATATGTACAAGTATGAATCATAGTTTTAATGAAAACTAACATTTAAACATATATTTAAATCATGAAGCATAAAACAAAACATGAATATCATTTTTTTAATTAAACAAATCATTAAATTCAATTTTTTTATCTAAAAACACAAACTTCTAAGTATATGTATGATTCATCCAAATCTAGCAATATACATACATATCCAAACATAAAGAGTCTACTAAATGAATTTGCATGAAAGCAAGAGACTCACGGGCTATACATGTATATTTATTAGATTTGAATGAAAATTGCATATACATAAAGCAAGACAAAAAATAGGCAAAAACAAGTGTAAATGAGAGAGTCATCAAAATAGACTATATATGTGCATATAGCAAGTACAAATGAGCATGAAGTGCAAATATATATAAATCAATTTGTTCTCACTATTTGTACATGTATAAATAAAAGTTTTGATAAAAACTACATTTAAACTAGTTTGTACCACATGAAGCACACAAATAACATAAAATATGGACAAGCTATATGATAAACAAATGAATAAGCATGTAAATAAATTAGGAGTTTAGAAATAGTTACCAACTAGGAACTATGTTCCAAAGCTCCAAACATGGTGGTTGACCCACCAAACCTCCTTGATAGTGATGCATCCAATATGTGTGCCCATCAAGTTCAAAGCATCCACCATCAAGGCACCATCCCTCTCACGTCGTGTGAGAGCCCTCACCTACATCAAATACACAAGGTGGGGGTTTTGATACCCATTTTTTCTTGGGTCCTTGGGGGTTAGTCCTGTAAGGAACCCAAAAATATTTATTAGCAAAATTTAAAGAATTAATCTTATCATAATAAAACTTTGCTAAATGGCCTTTGCGGCCACAATGTGTACATGTGTACACCTTAGAATGCTTATGTGAGTGGGGTGATCATGACGTGCAGCATAAGCAAATGCATGATGATGTGCATGAATGTGTGGAGTTTGTTTCTTAGAAAACATAGACTCCAACCTAATATGGTTAAATGCACAAGAGCTCAAGGTTGAGCTCAAATTATTAATTTTATTTTTCAAAGCATTTATCTCATTTGTGGTGCATGTAAAGCATGATGAGATATAAAATCATTTTTCCTTTTTTTTTAGAAACAAAATCCTTTTCTTTTTCATTTTCTTTTTATAAATTTTCTTTTTAAAGAATTATTTTCTTGAAAAACGATTTCCTTTTGTTTTTCCACCAAATCAATTTATTTTCAAACTAGTGTTCCTTCACATAAATCATTCAATTTGGAAAGCAAGGAAACATTCTCATTTTTCAAAGACTCATTTTCTTTTTCTAAACATGCAATATTATTTCTAAATGAATCTTGTTCTATATGCATGCAAGCAATATTCTTTTTCAAATTTTACTTTCTTTCTTAATCATGTCATATTTCTCAAGAAGTAATTGACAAAATGAAGTAAGCTCATCATATGACATGTTATCCTCATCTACCTCGAATTCGGTAGTTACCTCAAGGGGTTATCCCCTTGGACCATATAGCATACGTTGGAGGTGTCGCTTCCAACGTTCGAATCGCTCCCGGCATAGTATAGATCCTTTCGCCAAGGAGGTGATGATATCGATGCTATAAAAGCCGAATCAATGTTAGCAACCCTACATAGATAATCATCATTTAGGGTTGATTTCAAGCATTAAGGGCTTTTACATTAGCCTCAAGATTCTTACCATTTAAACAATAATCATTATTAGAGATGGCAAGATAAACATGATAACCTAAGGCTTTGAGGTACAAAGACATCTTAGCCTTCCAAATTTGGATGTTAAGAATGTCAAAAGTGGGTGGTGACAAGAAATCCATGGTGTGTGTACAAAATATGTGATTAGCCTAAAAATGAGGATCTTTAACTCTAGGTTGTAAGACCCAAATCAGAGTACCAAGCTCTGATACCATTGAAAGAACACCTAGAGGGGGGTGAATAGGTGTTGGCTAATCTAATGGTCACTTAATGACAAAAAAATGCGGAATTAAAACTATAATGACCAAATTAAAACTATTACACTAAATACTATGTATAACACAAGAGTGTAGCCGAATTCCCCGTGAAGGGCTCTGGACTAACTCCTCTAGATTCCCCTTGAATGGGTTGAGGTGCCGCGTTGGATCTCTTGGTTGAATACAAGTGTTAGCAAACAAACCCAAGCAAGTATATCAATAAGTGCACACAAGTATATCAAGCATGTAAATATGAACACAATAATTGAATGCAAGATATAACAAGAAGACAAAGAGAGAGAGTGAGCAATCGCAATCATAAGGATTTGTTTTGAGGTTCGAGCATACTTGCTCTACATCCCCGCCTTCGACACACGAAGGATTTCCACTATGCACGATCCCAATGGATCTCTCCTTGGTGCCACAACACCTACAATCCCTCGGACTCCCAAGTCCCGTACACACCGTAAGCCCCACAAGCTCGTCGAGGCTGCACCTCAAATAATGAGTTCGCACCCGAACTCGAAACAATGCGGACACACACGTCCGCCTCCTCAAAGAACAAGAAAAGATCTCTTGGTGATCTAAACACTTTGATCACCAATAAAAGCTTTCACAAAAACACTCATCTAAGATGAATAGCTCAATGGGTTGCTCAAGTGTTCGTGAGAAAAACAAGGATGAGAATGGTGGTGAAAAACTCAAAGAATCACTTTTAACACTCTTGATAAAACTCCCCTTTTGATAGGAAATATTTGCTCTCTATTTTGTGGAAAAAACTTCTGAAAAGAGTAGGAAAAACTGGCGTAAAAACTTCTCCAAAATCTTGTTAAAAACAATGACCAAACCCCCAAATTTATAGGCTAAGAAAAACTAGCTTTGGAGTCTGTCAGACCTGTCGGTCGACCGCCCGGTCGACCGGCCAACGGTCATATTTCAGACCGTTGTGCCATCGGTCGACCGGTCAGTCGACCGAGGCCAGATACAGAGAGCAGGTCCTGTCTGTCCGGTCGACCGCCCGGTCGGCGGGGCATTTCCAGAGAGCAGAACTCTCTGGACGGTCGACTGGTTCGGTCGACCGGCCATCTGCCAGGTCTAGGCGTGCACGTCTGTGTACGTCGGTCGATCTCCCGGTCGACCGACTTCAGAGCTCGGTCGACCGCGGTCGTCGGGACCGCTGAAGCCTGAAATACAGAAATCTGGGATTTAAAACTTAGTCTTTTTGGTTGAAATAAAATCCCATAAAATACTGAAAATCCACAAAAATAGTTTTGATGTTATACTTTGATAATCAAACATGCCTGCACAAAATCAAGGCAAGTTACAAATGATTTAAACTATTTTTGTAACTTTGGAAATATTGGTTCAAAACAAAGTTGTATTTTCCAAAAATGATTTTCAATAAACTATGTTTTTCCAAAACTCATCAAATACAAAAACAAGATATTTAAGTTCATTTGAAGTATAGAGTGCACGGATATGATCCACTACACAAGCATGGTGAAAATCTATTTTTTGACATAAAGCTCTAAGCATTGTTTTGGTTAAAGACATGTATATAGGAAATACAAAAACCAAAACAGTATTTTACCAAAATGGAAGTCTTTTCTAAACTGAAAATTCTTTTATGAGAAGACAACTAAATCAAGTGTGTGTGTGATATATACTTGAGCAATCTACCAACTATTCTATCCTTTACATTTTAACTAAAAATAAAATCTTATACCTAAACACAAGTCTTCATCTTCTTGAAGTCTTCACTTGAAGTCTTCTCATATCCTTGACTTGGTCCAAACATGTGCTAGCTCCAAAACTTGACTTTAAATTCTTTGTTGAAGCTTCGCACCTACTAAGATCTTGATAATGAATCTGTCACTAACTAAACACAAGATCATTAGTACATAACTATATGAGTTGATCATCATCAAAACTAGAGTGATGGGCCTTTGGGCCAACAATCTCCCCCTTTTTAATGATTACAAAACTCATGAAGTTATATATGCATGGATTAAAGTAAAGCTTCAAAGAAGCTCCCCTTAACTCATGCATAGCAATAAACAAATAAATATGAAATGAAAACACATAAACATGTATGCAAATGTACATGCCAAACATAAAACTCATGAAATTCTTATCTCCTTACATTTGCAAAACAAGACATATATGCATAAACATAAATACTACTCCCTCTTAAGCAAGGAAGGAAGAAAAATACTTCTCCCCCTTAAGCAAGGAAGACAACATGCATATATCTCAAATACTTCTCCCCCATTTGTCAATCATCAACAAAGGGTTCAAAGTAAAGATACATTTTCTCCCCCTTTTTGTCGTAAACAAAGAGATCAATAAGGGGTAAAATCAAATCGATCAATAAGAATTATATGCGATATACATTCATGAAGAGGAAGACGCTAAGTTAACTTCCTACACATATGCATTACATGAAGAAGGGATGATACGCCCCAATTCACATAACACATATTATGTAATGCATAAGAGGAGATGTGAAGCCCCCTACACACGTGTACCACATAAAGAAGAGTTGTAAGCTCCTCAATATACAATACACTCAACATGAATCTATATGTCGAAGAGATGTTAAGCTCTCCTTTCATATAGGCAAAAATAAATCAAAAATATTTTTCTTATTTAAACAAAATTCTTGAATTTTTCTTCAATAAAACAAATTTTGAAGATATCAAATAACCACAAATTTTTATGGTACCAATTGTAAAACAACCAAATCAATTGTAAGTAAGCATTACAAATTCTAATTTTGATACCAATTTCAAATACAATGCATAAGCTTATTAAAAATAAGAGTTACCAATTGAAATTTAAATTAAGCTTAGCATAAACAAACTTTGTGCTTAAACATGTAAAACTATTTTAACTCAAGTACAAACACAACATATATATGTATGAAGAGGGAATATACCAATTGAAATTGATACATACATATATAAGAAAACAAATCACGAGTATATACAAAAATAGAGTCATATTGATACCAATTGAAATGATCCAATGATACCAATTGAACAAAAGTAAGGTCATGTGTATATCTCATAAACTTCTAATTTGAAGAATAGATAACTAGTTTAAATTAATTTTGAAAAAAAAAACTAGTTAAAGATCCTTCAAAACATCAAATCATATGTTTTTCATAAATCATACTAAAACACAAAAATTTAAAGTACTCATGGTCCATAAAGCTCAAAAATAGTCATGAAAACTAAGTCATGAGTGAACAAATAAAAGGTGTGAGTATTTAAAGATCATGTAGATAGCACTTTCATGAAAAATAGACATTGAGGCTCGAATGAACATGAATATCATGTTTATTAAAACAATTCATGAAAATTCTTTTTTTTTCATTTTGAGAAACACATTTCAAGGTATATGTATGATTTGTCAACACTAGAAGTATACAAACATATCCCTAAACACAATTGAGTCCAAATATATAAATAGAATTGCATGAAAGGCAAATGACTCAAGGGGTATACATGTATATCTAAAGGTTGGCAAAATACACATACATGAATTGAAAACTCATATTCATAAAACAAATACCAAATGAGGATACAGGTTTAAAATGTATGGATCATCAAAACTAGACTATACTAGCACATCTAATGAGTACAAATAGGCGTTCAAGCTCAAACATAATATATTTATTTGTGGCCCACTATATGTACAAGTATGAATCATAGTTTTAATGAAAACTAACATTTAAACATATATTCAAATCATGAAGCATTAAAACAAACATGAATATCATTTTTTTAATTAAACAAATCATTAAAATTCAATTTTTTTATCTAAAAACACAAACTTCTAGGTATATGTATGATTCATCCAAATCTAACAATATACATACATATCCAAACATAAAAGAGTCTATTAAATGAATTTGCATGAAAGCAAGAGACTCACGGGCTATACATGTATATTTATTAGATTTGAATAAAAATTGCATATACATGAAGCAAGACAAAAAATAGGCAAAACAAGTGTAAATGAGAGAGTCATCAAAACTAGACTATATATGTGCATATAGCAAGTACAAATGAGCATGAAGTGCAAATATATATAAATCAATTTGTTCTCACTATTTGCACATGTATAAATAAAAGTTTTGATAAAAACTACATTTAAACTAGTTTGTACCACATGAAGCACAAAAATAACATAAAACATGGACATGCTATATGATATAACAAATGAATAAGCATGTAAATAAATTAGGAGTTTAGAAATAGTTACCAACTAGGAACTATGTTCCAAAGCTCCAAACATGGTGGTTGACCCACCAAACCTCCTTGATAGTGATGCATCCAATATGTGTGTCCATCAAGTTCAAATCATCCACCATCAAGGCACCATCCCTCTCACGTCGTGTGAGAGCTCTCACCTACATCAAATACACAAGGTGGGGGTTTTGGTACCCATTTTTTTTTTCCTGGGTTGGGGGTTAGTCTTGTAAGGAACCCAAAAATATTTATTAGAAAATTTAAAGAATTAATCTTATCATAATAAAACTTTGCTAAATGGCCTTTGCGGCCACAATGTGTACATGTGTACACCTTAGAATGCTTATGTGTGTGGGTGTGATCATGACGTGCAACATAAGCAAATGCATGATGATATGCATGAATGTGTGGAGTTTGTTTCTTAGAAAACATAGACTCCAACCTAATATGGTTAAATGCACAAGAGCTCAAGGTTGAGCTCAAATTATTAATTTTATTTTTCAAAGCATTTATCTCATTTGTGGTGGCATGTAAAGCATGATGAGATATAAAATCATTTTTCCTTTTCTTTTAGAAACAAAATCCTTTTCTTTTTCATAAATATTTTTTAAAGAATTATTTTCTTGAAAAAATGATTCCTTTTGTTTTTCCACCAAATCAATTTTATTTTTCAAACTAGTGTTTCCTTCACATAAATCATTCAATTTGGAAAGCAAGGAAACATTCTCATTTTTCAAAGACTCATTTTCTTTTTCTAAACATGCAATATTATTTTAAATGAATCTTGTTCTATATGCATGCAAGCAATATTTTTTTCAAATTTTATTTTCTTTCTTAATCATGTCATATTTCTCAAGAAGTAATTGACAAAATGAAGTGAGCTCATCATATGACATGTTATCCTCATCTACCTCAGATTTGGTAGTTACCTCAAGGGGGTTATCCCCTTGGACCATATAGCATACGTTGGAGGTGTCGCTTCCAACGTCCGAATCGCTCCCGGCATACTATAGATCCTTTTCGTTAAGGGAGGTGATGATGTTCCATGCTACAAAAGCCGAATCAATATTAGCAACCCTATATAGATAATCATCATTTAGGGTTGACTTCAAAGCATTAAGGGCTTTTGCATTAGCCTCAAGATTCTTACCATTTAAACAATAATCATTATTAGAGATGGCAAGATAAACATGATAACCTAAGGCTTTAAGGTACAAAGACATCTTAACCTTCCAAATTTGGATGTTAAGAATGTCAAAAGTGGATGGTGACATGAAATCCATGATGTGTGTACAAAATATGTGATTATCCTAAAAATGAGGATCTTTAACTCTAGGTTGTAAGACCCAAATCAGAGTATCATGCTCTGATACCAATTGAAAGAACACCTAGAGGGGGGTGAATAGGTGTTGGCTAATCTAATGGTCACTTAATGATAAAAAAATGCGGAATTAAAACTATATGACCAAATTAAAACTATTACACTAAATACTATGTATAACACAAGAGTGTAGCCGAATTCCCGTGAAGGGCTCTGGACTAACTCCTTAGATTCCCCTTGAATGGGTTGAGGTGCCGCGTTGGCTCTCTTGGTTGAATACAAGTGTTAGCAAACAAACCCAAGCAAGTATATCAATAAGCGCACACAAGTATATCAAGCATGTAAATATGAACAAAATAATTGAATGCATGATATAATAAGAAGACAAAGAGAGAGAGAGTGAGCAATCGCAAACATAAGGATTTGTTTCGAGGTTCGAGCACACTTGCTCTACATCCCCGTCTTCGACACACGAAGGATTTCCACTATGCACGATCCCAATGGATCTCTCCTTGGTGCGCAACACCTACAATCCCTCGGACTCCCAAGTTCCGTACACACCGTAAGCCCCACAAGCTCGTCGAGGACGCACCTCAAACAATGAGTCCGCACCCGAACTCGAAACAATGCGGACACACACGTCCGCCTTCTCAAAGAACAAGAAAAGATCTCTTGGTGATCTAAACACTTTGATCACCAATAAAAGCTCTCAAAAAATACTCCTATAAGATGAATAGCTCAATGGGTTGCTCAAGTGTTTGTGAGAAAAACAAGGATGAGAATGGTGGTGAAAAACTCAAAGAATCACTTTAACACTCTTGATAAAACTCCCCTTTTGATAGGAAATATTGCTCTCTATTTTATGGAGAAAAACTTCTGAAAAGAGTAAGAAAAAGTGGCCTAAAAACTTCTCCAAAATCTTGTTGAAAATAATGACCAAACCCCCAAATTTATAGGCTAAGAAAAACTAGCCGTTGGAGTCTGTCAGACCTGTCGGTCGACAGCCCGGTCGACCGGCCAACGGTCATATTTCTGACCGTTGTACCATCGGTCGACCGAGGCCAGATACAGAGAGCAGGTCTCTCTGTCCGGTCGACCGCCCGGTCGGCCGGGGCTTTCCAGAGAGCAGAGCTCTCTGGACGGTCGACTGGTTTGGTCGACGGCCATCTGCCAGGTCTAGGCGTGCACGTCTGTGCATGTCGGTCGATCTCCGGTCGACCGACTTCAGAGCTCGGTCGACCGCTAAAGCCTGAAATACAGAAATCTGAGATTTAAAATTTAGTCTTTTTGGTTGAAATAAAATCCCATAAAATACTGAAAAATCTTCAAAAATAGTTTTGATATTATACTTTGATAATCAAACATGCTTGCACAAAATCAAGGCATGTTACAAATGATTTAAACTATTTTTGTAACTTTGGAAATATTGGTTCAAAACAAAGTTGTATTTTCCAAAAATGATTTTTCAATAAACTATGTTTTTCCAAAACTCATCAAATACAAAAACAAGATATTTAAGTTCATTTGAAGCATAGAGTGCATGGATATGATCCACTACACAAGCATGGTGAAATATCTATGTTTTTGACATAAAGCTCTAAGCATTGTTTTGGTTAAAGACATGTATATAGGAAACACAAAAACCAAAACGGTATTTTACCAAAATAGAAGTCTTTTCTAAACTGAAAATTCTTTTATGAAAAGACAACTAAATTAAGTGTGTGTATGTGTGATATATACTTGAGCAATCCACCAACTATTCTATCATTACATTTTAACTAAAAATAAAATCTTATACCTAGACACAAGTCCATCTTCTTGAAGTCTTCACTTGAAGTCTTCTCATATCCTTGACTTGGTCCAAACATGTGCTAGCTCCAAAACTTGACTTTAAATCCTTTGTTGAAGCTTCGCACCTACTAAGATCTTGATAATGAATCTGTCACTGACTAAACACCAGATCATTAGTACTATAACTACATGAGTTGATCATCATCAAAACTAGAGTGATGGGCCTTTGGGCCAACAAGGGCCACCTTGCTAAATTTTGTTTTGATCGTATAAATGATTGTAATTTAGCAAATAATTTTGTTTGGGTTAGGAAAGGTACTAACCCCCATGGACCCAAAAGATTATGGGTACCAAAGACCACCCCTATTGTATTTGATGTAGGTGTGGGATCTCGCATGACGTGAGAGTTGCGGTACCTTGGTGTGAATGCGTTCCGAGCCTAAAGATTACTATATGGATGCATCACTTTCAAGGGATGTTTGGTGGGAGGACCACCTTGGTTTGGAGAACTAGGGAGGTGCCCTCATCGGTTTCGGTATCGATCTCTAAACTTCCGTTTATATTTGCATATTTTCTTGTTCATTAATTATAGCATGTTTTAATGTTTATAGATTATTATGATAATGCCATGATTATTAGATCCTTGACATGCATGTATAGCTTTTGAGACACCCATGTTTAACATGGATCATTATTTTTGTGTTCTCACCATTTGTTTTGCTATTATGTATATCATAGTTCTAATAACATGTGATTTGCATAATGATCATGTTTATGTTTATAATGATGATTTATATCTTGTTTTGATGCTTCATGTTTTGATTACTTGTTTAAATGTTAGTTTTCATTAAGACTAGGTATATACTTGTATATATAGTGGACAACAAATAATTCTTTATATGTTTGTACTTGAATGCTTATTTATTCCCATTAGATGTGCTAGTATAGTCTAGTTTTGATGATTCATGCATTTGACTTGTATTCCTATTTTAGTTATGTTTTTATGATCATGTGTTTTAACTCAATATATATGTCTATCTTGTCCAAACTATTGATTATACATATACATCCTTTGAGCACGTGCCTTCATGTATATATTTTGTGGACTCGTTGTGTTTGGATATGTATGTATACTCTAGTTTGAACTTGACATACATATGCCTTGAAGAAATCATGTTTTAATGATTTCATGTTTTAAGGAATATTGAGCTTGAATGTCTATTTTCATGATTATATGTTTCACATAGCACTTGTGCACTCACTTCATTTAAATCTTTCTCATGATTGTGTTTTTCATGAGTATGTATGGGCTTTATGGACTTTGAGTGTTTAGTGCCCTGTGATTTACATGTGTTTCATGAAAAATAATTTTGTTTTATTCCTTACTTGAAGGATTTCGTACTAGTTAACAAAATTTTCCATTTAACTAGTTGATATTCTTCATTATAGTAGTGATTTTCAAACATACTCTATTTTCAAATCTATTTTTGAAAGCCCCTACCTCCAAGGGCGGATGGATGGGAGACCATGCCTATGTATGCTTTACATTGAAAATCATTTTAAACATGAGTATGAGTTGGGCGGTAGGTTATATGAGGTATACACTTGTTATTATTGTTGTTTCAATTGGTATCATTGGATTCTTTCAATTGGTATCATATTGACATTTCTTGTATACTCATATTTTATTGTGTATGTATGCTTTTCTATTGGTATCATCTATTTTGATTGGTACTCATTTTTTATACACATATATATGTTTATTTGTGCTTATCATATTTCTATATTTTGGAGCACAAATTTTGTTTATGCTAAGCTTGGGTTTCAACCTTGTTCAATTGATTAGTTTTCAATTGGTATTCTTTTACAAGCTTATGCATTATTTTAGTTGGTATTTCATAAAGGGGAGAAAATTCGTATTTTATCTTTCAATTGGTATTTAATTTCCACTCCCACACTTTATGATTGTAATATTGATCTTTAATTTGGTATCATTTGTATAATGAATAATATTTTCAATTGATATCAACATTGTTTATTTACAATTGGTAGGTTATTTGTTTACTTATCAATTGGTATCAAGATTTTTGTTTTTCAATTGGTATCATGTTTGATTTGACCCTTATTGATATCGTTTTTGTTTTAGACAAAAAGGGGAGAACATCTCCTTTATTGATTCTTTGTTTTGAACAAAAAAGGGAGAAGAATATGTTTTTATTGTTTTGTTGTTTACCCCTTTGTTGATGATTGACAAAAATGGGGAGAAAAATTTGAGTGTTTATGCATGTTTTTATATGCATGTTTTATGTTTTTTATTAAGTTCACTTGGTATCAAGAGCATTATTGGTGCATTATTGGTATCAAGAGCATTATTTAAAGAACATGTTTATTATTTTTGGTATCAAGAGCTTATCATTAGTTTTGTTTTACAATTGGTATCAAGAGCTTGTTTTGAAAATTTATTTGTTTTATTTAATTGGTACCAAGAGCATGTTTTTATGCATGTTAATGCATACATGTTTATGAACATTCATTGCATATTTATTTGTTTTATGTTATGCATGAGTTAAGGGGGAGCTTCTTTGAAGCTTAACTTTAATCCATGCATATATAACTCCATGAGTTTTGTCATCATCAAAAGGGGGAGATTGTTAGCCCAGAGGCCTTCCACTCTAGTTTTGATGATGATTAACTCATGTAGTTATGTTTACTAATAATCTTGTGTTGTTTAGTTTCAGATCATTAACCAAGATATTAGTTGGTATTAGCTTCAACAAGGAGTTTGAAAGCTTTCACATGGTGATTCCAGAGCCCGAGCATCAAGATCATACTTTGCACTCGTTGGAGTCTAGCTCGTGGATCATCGGTTTAGATCGAGTCAGCTTGAAGATGGAAGATCGTCAAGAAGACTTAGCTATCCATAGTTTAGAGTTTGTTTAGATCTATTTGTAAAGTTTAGATAGTTGATATGCTCAAGTTCACAAACACACACGTTTTATGTTTTAGTATTTTTGACAAAAGATATTTTTGGAATTAAAGACAAAAACTATGATATATATATGTTTCATATATATTGGACTTATGTCCATATGTAATATGCTTTAATGTGTTTAAATATCATTTTGTATTTAAATGAGTTTTAGGAAAAATCAGATTTCCTATTGAAAAATCCTAGTTTGGTAAAATACAGGTTTTGGTTTTTGATAAAATTTATAAGACACAAAAATTGTTCAATATGTTTGAAATTTGTGTTGATATCTTTAACACAAGTTTATGGTTCAATGTAAAATGATAAAACTATTTTTGTAGATTTTTAGAAGTTTTTATGAATTTTTAGAATTATTTTTAACAAGTTTTTCTGACCTAGATTTCTGCCTGACAGGCTCTGGCGGTCGACCGCACGGTCGACGGGACCCAGAGTGGTCGATCGGGCGGTCGACGACGTGCACAGAACTGTGCACGTTGGCCAGGCAGCTGGGCCGGTCGACCGGGCGGTCCACCGGCCAGAAAGCTTTGCTCTCTGGAAAACTTCGGTCGACCGACCGGTCGACCGCAGTTCCCTAACAGTCGATTTTTCGACCGTTGGCGGTCGACCGCCAGCCGTGTCAGACTGTAAAAACAGCCCAACGGCTATATTTTGGAGAGGGCTATTTAAGCCCCATCTTTTTGGGTTTTTGACTAAGATTTTTAGAGCCAAAAATTCCTGATCTCTTTTAGTGTTTTAAACAAAAAGTTTTTTAAATAAAATTGCTATTCTTTATTTTGTTTTCAAGGGTTTTGGAAAAATCAAAGAAAATTAGGTTTTTGGGATATTGTTTTGGATTTTATTTCTATCATTTACAAGAGATTTCCCAAGTAGTTTTTCTTTGTTATTTGATTTCCAAAACACCTTGATTCCATACTTGAGCTATATCGTTTATCCTATTCTATTAGGATCATTGTTTTGTGGAAGGAGGACAGAGGTTTGTGGTTGAAATATATCACTTGTTGTAAAAACCCTTACTTCGTTAGGTTGCTCCCTTTGGTAGAGGTTGAGGTTATTGTTTGCTCCCTCTTGATGAGGTGGAGTTGTGTTGGCTTGTATCCCTCTTCGGTAGAGGTGGATTGTGGTTGTTTGGCTAAGGGCCTACCCCTCTTGTGTGAGGTGGTGTTTGTTTTGCCTCATTGGAGGTTGTTGGAGAGAGGAGTTCGGTACTCCCGGTTGTTGTACAAATCCTCCTCGGTGGAGGTTCCCTCGGTGGGGGTCCTCGGTGGACAAGATAGTGGATAGAAATCCTTCTCGGTGAAGGCAGGACGTAAAGCTAGGGGCTCGAACCTCGGAACATATCATTGTGTTTGCGTTTGATCCATTGACTCTCAACTTTCTCTCTCTCTCTTTATTTGTGTTGTGCATCATATAATTCATATTTGCTTGTGTTGTACATTAATTCATATTGGTATATCATTTATATGCTTGTGTGTTTGTGTGCCTCACTTATACTTAACCACGAGAGCTTTACATAGCACCTCAACTCTTATTCAGAGGAATCAAGAGAAGTTAGTCCAAATCCCTTCACAGAGAGTTCGGCTACACTCGTTGGTTGTATTAAGTGTTGTTACAAATTAGTTTTAATTTTCGTATTTAGTTCATTAGATTAGCGGTATACCTATTCACCCCCCTCTAGGTGTACTTTCACTTTTAGCCAGGTCTTCAACAAGATTTTGAGAATTATTTTCTAGAGTTATTTTCTATTTTCCACTGAAGTTTTTCAACAAGTTTTTAGAGCTTCATTTTCATATCAAAAGAGTAGTTTATTAAGAGTGTATCTCTTGACTCTATCAAAAGATTTTCTTGAATTTTTCCACAACAAAATCTATCTTATTTTCTCACACAAGCTTGAGCTATCTATTTCTATATCCAACCTCTAGATGCTTGTATGTGAGAGTGTTTGTTTGTGATCAAAAAGTGATCACAAAGTTTTCATTTTTGTATTGTGGAGAAGTTGGAGGTTGTTGATTGAGTTTGAACCTACACAGAAAATACAGAATTTCAGAATTGATAAAAGGCAGTGCAAGATACTAAATGCTACTAGATCGCTTGGATACTCATCTAAAATCAAAAGAGGAAAAGTATAAAAGAGAAAAAGAATATAAAATAAAGAAAAAATAAACAAGTTACCTTTTTATTGCTTGTAGAAACAATGGAAGAAAGGAGGAGGTCACATCGGTGTCACTCTCAACAAAAATATCTCTTTTCTCTCTTATTTACATGAATCTCAGTCTAACTATGCTTACAAAGAAATAAAAGTTACATGAAAAGAAAAATAAAAATCTACACTAACCTAGAATGAAAACTAGCCTAAGAGTCTTCTCTGTCTAATCGCTCCCCATACACTGAGAATTTTGCAGTATCTATAGCATAAATGGGATAAGAAGAAGAGTAAGCAGATAGAGGGAGCAAACACTCCCTCATTGGTTGTAACAGAGCCGCAGATCCGCGGCTCGAGCCACGAATCCGCAGCCAAATGGCCACATCCTAGGAGAGGATCTCCCTGATGTTTGGATATGTCCGTTTATCTATTTGATTTCTCAATTTATTCTCTAGATTTGATGATATCTTCATTAATCTTTAGCTAACCTAATGAATTCATAGAAATTTGAGTTTAACTGATTTTTATTTGGTGTTATCTCTTTGATTTGCTCTGATCTTCAGCTAAACATTTGCCCCAATCATTGATTTGTGGTGATATCCTCATAGATCTTTAAATTAATCGAAATGATTCACCAAAATCTGATTTTAACTAACTGGATTTGGGATTATCCTCAGCTAACTAAGTAGATCAAGTTAAATCAGATTTTAACTCGTATTTATTTGGTTAATCCTCATCTCTCCATGATTATCTTCTACAAAATAAACATTTAAGATAACGAAATTAGCAGATTTATTATACGATAAATATAGGAATGTAATAAAGATTAATATAGTAAATGTGTATAATCACACTCCACAACTATCTTGTGCTCGTCCTCGTGTAAAACATCAAAACTAAATCTAATAAATTATTAGACCACTTCGCAGGTCACACGATTGTACTGAGCATGTGTTATAAGCCGTTAAACCTCTACGTTACTCCTAGAGGACGAATTTTGTCTCATAAGAATTTTAAGTGGATTACACCCACAAAATCCATAAAGAAAGAAAAATAACGTGTTAGTATTTTCGAAAAGCATTTTGAAAGGGAGAGAAAATATTTGAAGCATTATTGTAAGAGTTTAAGTAATCTATAAATTATAGAAAAACTGAAAATTTCATTTCTAAACTTAATCTCTACTCAAAACTTATTATCAATTAAGATAAGGAGTCAAACTATATTTCTCATCTAGTCTATTACTTTACCCTAAGTCATATGCACTTTTGTGACTGTGAAATTTTGATTAAGGGTTATTTCACTCAAACTCTTATGCCTTATTTTATTTATTTATTTATATATTTTTGCTGCTATTATTTTTTAGTTCTATCAGGCTTTCTAATCTACCCATGTAATGAGTCTTTAGTCAGTGGCACTCAAACCAGACAGTCTTAGGGCACCAGGTGATACAACACCCCAAGGATTTAAGAATTCGAGCAAACAAGGCCACAAAATGAAGAAATTATTATATGGATCACTTTTTGGCGCAAATACTTATGCTTTATGAGGCACAAATACTTAGCTTAATCAGAGAAATTTTTTATATTTAAATATATATATATTTCTTTTTTATATAAGGCATAAGAATCTTTGTTTTTGAACCCTAAGTGTGTAAGTGTATAAAGCATGCATATTTCATCAAGATAAAAATCAAGATTAAATTACTTTTTCAATTTTTCTTCCTAACTCTAGAAATCAAACAGATAATTTTATTTTGACCAAGTATAAAAAATACTAATTATGATTCTCCTATTCCTTAAAATTGACTTAATTTCTTACAAAAAATATGTCAAAATTTGCTCTTTTCGAAAAGTTCTTTTTAAGAAAGGAAAATGTTATTTTTTTAATAAAAAGAAAACCTATGTTATATAAAACCCTCCCCCACACCTATCTCATGCATTGTCAAGGGAAGGAAAATATTACCTTAAGGTGGTGGTTCCGGTGGTGGTCGGATTGGGTCAAGCGTTGCTACCCAATCAAGATAATATGGTGATTCATAAAACCCATCTTTATTGACCTCTTTTCTATATACATAATTACAATCCCCAATATGAATAGGATCATGAAAGATCTTATCATGAAACTTATTCCTTTTATGTAAGTACACTTAGAGGGGGGGTGAATAGGTGTATGACTAATCTAATGACAAATGATGCATAATTAAAAATAAATTGCAACACACTTAGTGTAACCAAAGAGTGGAACTGAATTCCCGGTGAAGGGCTCTGGACTATCTCCTCTAAATTTTTCTAAATAAGAGTTGAGGTGTTATATGAAGCTCTCTTGGTTCAACACAAGTGAGGCATACAAACAATGCCAAGCATATAAGATATGAGCAATATGAATCAGTGAAAGATATAAAAGAGAGAGTTAAGAGATAGTGGATCAAACACAAACATCAAGATATGTTTCGAGGTTCGAGTCATTGATCTACATCCCCGCCTTCACACAGAAGGATTTTCACTAATGCGTCCACGCAGGACTTCCCACACAGGGAACCTCCACTGAGGATTTAGGTAATACAAATTTGAAGTACACAACTCTTCTCTCAAACAACAATAACTTCTACACAAGAGATAAGACACTAAACCATACAAGATCATCCTCTCAATAGAGGGATAGGTACAAATCTAACACAATCACCTCTCACTAGAGGGCTAGGCTCAAAGCCAAACAACAACAATCACCTCTACACTTAGAGGGATAAGACACTAAGCTAAAACCCAACCTCATTCACCTCTACACTTAAAGGGATCCCAACACAACCAAACACAACCTCCATAATCACCTCTACACAAGAGGGATACCCACAAACTCAAAGAAGGTTACAACACTTGGTGGTCTCAATAAACCACAAACCAATTTTCTCACCAAAAACAAGATCCTAATAGATAAAATAGATACATAGCTCAAGTGTGAGAAATGAAGGTGCTTGGAAATCAAAACACAAAGAAAAATACTTGAAAAAATAACTAGAATAAGATAGAAATGAAGATCAAAACCAATATCTCAAATACTCTATTTTTCTTTAATTTTTCAACCCTTGAAAACAAATAAAGATAAATCCTTTTCAACCCAAAAACTCTTTTAAAACTTGTTGCTAAAACACTTAAGAAGATGGAAATTTTTGCTCCTGAAATTCTTAATCAAAATAGCCCAAAGGGATGGGTATTTATAACTCATTCTAAAAACTAGCTGTTGGGTCAAGGACAGCCGAAAATTCTGCTGTCAGTCGACTGGCCAACGGTCGGATTTTCGCAGAGCTCTCTGGCAGTCGATCGGGTCAGTCGACCGGCCCTCCAGCCAAACTGACTGTGCACGTTTGTGCACATCGGTCGACCAGACTGGTCGACTGGCCCTCCAGCCAAACTGGCTGTGCACACTTGTGCACATCAGTCGACCGGATCGGTCGACTGGCAGAAGGCCAGGTCACAAATTTTGGGGATTAAAAACTTGGTCTTTTTAATATCAATTAAATCCCATAAAGCACATAAATTTACAAAAATAAGTTCTTATAAGATCTTTGAAACAGAAATATGTTTGACTGAAATTCAACAAATATAACAAACTATTTGAACTATTTTTGTGATATGAAAATTAGGATTAAACACAAAATCTGTATTTTTCAAAACTTAGATTTTTGAAATGAAAAATCATTTTCTCCAAAACTCATATGGATACAAAACAAGTTATTTAAACAACTTAGAAGCATATTGTATATGGATATAATCCAATATACATATAGGATATATCAATGTTTTTGATAGGAAATCTAAAACCAGTTAAACCGAAAACCAAAACCAATAAACTTGTGTGTGTGAACTTGAGCATATCAATACTATCTACTTTTACACAAGATCTAAACATAAACTAAACTAAACAAACCGAGGTCTTCTTATCTCCAAGCCGACTCAATCCAAACATGATCCAAAGAGCTTGACTCTAATCGAGTGCTAGATGCGATCTTGACGCGCAAGCTCTTGAATCATCATGTGTAAACTTCAAAACTCCTTTGTTGAAGCTAAACACTTACTAATATCTTAGTCAATCACTGAAACTATTTAAACATAAAATTATTAGTAAACTATAACTACATGAGTTAATCATCATCAAAACTAGAGTGAAGGGTATCTGGGCCAACATTTTACATGACCAGTCTTGAAAAATCATCACTGAGTTATTATGGTCAATACTTATGTCCAACAAAAGAATGTAACTTAGTGGAATAATTGACTTGGATTCAAGAGTGATAGGTTCGGGAATCATTACTAACTCAGGAAAATTAAATTTGGGTTCGAGAGTCTGTTTTGGTTGAAGAGTTAAGTCCAAATCTGAAATTCACATTCTTCTCTCATTAATGACTATCCAAATTTGGTGATTCAATTTCTAGATTTATGGGTACGGGAATAAATGTTAGCTCTAAAAATTGGTCCAAATTGGGTAATGATATTAGAATCAACATAGATTCGAAGATGAAAACTAAATCACAAGGTTAGGGATCGGGGCCACATTCACATTCAAGTTCAATCTTATTGAGTGAAAAATTGCCAATTTGTCCAAGGTTTGGAAATTGGTCAAACTCAAATCTGTGTGATAAATTGAGTCTTGATCAAAGTATTCAAGACACCAAGATTCTTTGTTCCTATTAATATAGCTAGGGCAATCGAGAATGGTCGTACATGTGTTACGTAGAGTTTCCTCATTCCTATCTTTCACCGTGTTGATATAACGAATTATTTGTGCATCAAGCCTATCGATAGATTGGAAAAAATTATTATTGGACTGAATGAGGTTTTTCATACTCCTATCTTAGTCCATAAGTTCTTTTTCTTATTGTGGGACTTAGAACATGGAGTAAGGATTTTAGATTTGGGAGTCATGTAAAAATTGTGAGTCCATCATTTTTAGCTTTTGTTCTTGGGACTCAATCATGACTTCTATACTTTTCATAGCCTCAGATTTTTTTCCCCTATTGATTGATCATGACTAGGAAAATTATAGGCTGAATGTTGGAACGGTGTTGACAATATGACTCGGGAGAGTTGTATCCCCATTGACCCTGTGAAGAGTAGTAATGATTATTCCAGTCTTGTTCATAGTATTGGGACTGGGGCATGTATTGATTCTAAGACCAATCCATCACACTTGGTTGGTTAAAGTTATGATATGTCGAGTTGGTAATATTCGAGTCAAAAGAGGTCAGGGTGTAATATGGATTACTATTAAAATTGAAAGAATTGTTATTATAAACTATATCACACAAGAAATGTCAAAAACAAATAAAGAAAAACAAACAAATAAACAAAAAACTATAAAAAAAATCTAACATAAATTAGGATAGACTTTAGATCTAGACGACTCCTAACTGGTTAGACTGTAACACGGGGGGTATATTATAGAATCTGACCACAAGTTAATCGACCAGGTAGTGGTAAGATCAGTGGGAAGTATCTGTGCCTAAGCAGCGGGCCTAATTATGCCAAACTACTATTCTTCGAGGTTTAACTCATCAATCCCCAACCTTTGACCCTGATTTAGCAAAAGTCAAATTCTAATCAACTTCTCCCTTAGGTCAGTATCCTATTTGAGTCCGAATGTCTCTAGGACCAACGTCTACTCAATTTTAGTTAGGCTTGGGTTAGTCAGTAAGGAGATTGTTTGTGGGCTCAGAGAGGGTAATAACTTTCCCACCTTATCTTATTTATAGGACAAGCCCTTGATTTAGTTGAGTGCAGTGTACAAGTATATAGAAAAAGTAACACTCAAACAATATTTCATACAAGAATAAAGCTTATACTAAATGCTATACACACATACCTTGGCTCCATTAATCTTCAATAGTAAACAGAAAATGTAACGAAATAGACACGTGCCTAAATGTAAAGTCTAAATCGCTTTTAGCATTTACAATTAACTTTTTACTGTTGAATTAGAAATGTATGTATAGTGAGTTAAAAAAGGAAATAAATAGTTACAGATATTAAACTTTACAATTCAGCCAACCTGTAAAAAAAATATAGGTTAATAGTTCACTCAAATTGTCATAAGAGCGTAGAGGGCTTCTGAGCTCTACTTTCTTGAGCAGAGTTCAGGAACATTTATATTCCACTGCAACAAAAATTTCCTTGTTGTTAACCTATACACCATGAACAGAGAAGAAAGTTAATCAATAAAGTAAAAAAAAAAAAGAGTTACTTACCGTTCCTCCTTGCTAATGGTGCCAAAATTTGATTGAGTTTGAACTTACACAAAAAATACAAAATTTCAGAATTGATAATAGACAGTGCAAAGTACTCAATGCTACTAGATCGCTTGGATACTCATCAAAAATCAAAAGAGAAAAAGTAAAAAAGATAACAAGAATATAAAAACTAAGAAAAACATGAACAAGTTACCTTTTTATTGCTTGTAGAAACGATGGAAGAAAGGAGGAGGTTACATCAGTGTCACTCTCAACATAAATCTCTCTCTCTTACTTACGTGAATCTCAGTCTAACTATGCTTACAAAGAAATAAAAGTTACATGAAAAGAAAAATAAAATCTATACTTACCTAGAATGAAAACTAGTCTAAGAATCCTTCTCTGCCTAATCACTCCTCGTACACTGAGAATTTTGCAGTATTTATAGCATAAATGGGATAAGGAGAAAAGTATATAGATAGTGGGAGCAAATGCTCCCCCATTGGTTATAACAGAGTCTTGCCACGGATCTGTGGCCAGGATGTGGCCAAATCCTAGGAAAGGATCTCCCTGATGTTTGGTTACGTCTGTTTATCTATCTAATTTCTTGATTTATTCTCTGGATTTTATGATATCTTCATTGATGTTTAGCTAACCGAATGGATTCATAAAAATCTAAGTTTAATCAATTTTCATTTGGTGTTATATTTTCAATTTGCTTTGATATTCAGTTGAACATTTACCCCAACCGTTGATTTGTGTTGATATCCTCATAGATCTTTAAATTAACCGAAATAATTTGCCAAAATCTGATTTTAACCGACTGGATCTGGGATCATCCTCAACTAACTAAATAGATTCAGTTAAATCATATTTTAATTGGTATTTATTTGGTTTAATCTTTTTTCTCTTCATGATTATCTTCTATAAAATAAACATTTAAGACAATGTAATTAGTAGATTTATTACACGATAAATGTAAGAATGTAATAAAGAATAATGTAACAAATGTGTATGATCAGTTGTGGCCTCGGTGAACTTGTGGGTTCATGTGGTGTATTGTTTTTGCAAAAAAAGTGAGGGACTTGGGGGTCTAAGAGTTCTTGAGGGAGCTCGTTGTAGGTGTTACGGCATCGAGTGATCTTACGACATTGATTTTAGTGAAAATCCTTTATTGAGATGAAGGCGGGGGCGTAGAGTAAGTGACTCGAACTTGAAACAATTCTCTCGTGTTTGCGATTGGTCATCTCTCTCTCAACTCACTTATGTTTAATATCTTGCATGGTCATATTGTTCTTATCTTTATATGCTTGATATTTATTTGTCCTAAATTGATATGTGTGTATGTGCGCGCGCGTGCGCGCGCGCTTAGATTGTTTAGTATCTTGCATGCTCTTATTCCTTGTATATTCATCACATGCATGATATGGTTGTGCTCACACAAGTATTGAACCAAGAGAGCTATAGTGACACCTCAACCCTTAGTTTAGAGAAATTTTGAGGAGAAATTTCAGAGCCCTTCACCGGAAATTCAGCTTCACCCATTTGGTTATACTTTGCGTGTTAGTATAATAGTTTTAGTTAGTTCAATTCCTCATTTGTTGGCATTTGATTAGTAAGTCACCTATTCACTCTCCCTCTAGGTGACCTACAATTGTTGTTGTCATATAAACTTCTTTTGAGTTTGTTTTCGAGTTTCGAGTTTGGTGAGGGCTATATCAAAATCAATCAGTAAGATCGTTTGGTTCAATTATGAACTCTGAAGGCCTGTTGTGGATTAGAACTTTTATAAATGTGATTTATTTTAGGTTGTAGCAAGAGGTTTGAAAAGTAGAGCGTGTAAATATCTAGTCACAGCTTTCTAAATTATAGTTTCACTTATCAAATAAACTTTAGAGTTAATGAAAAATTCATTCTGATTGGATTTTCTAAATTAAAGTTAAGGCCAATTTTTGAGTCAGCTAAGGCCTTGTTTGTCAGCAAGAGTTAACAAGATTCAACCTTTTGACTCTTGATAACTCTTCCAAATTCTTAATTAGAGTATCATCAGTTAATGAGCAACACTAGCATGGCCTTTCAAGGGTAAAGTTGGGATATTTTGAAAATTAATTTATATTTTACCTCCTAATTTTTAGGGGACAAGTGCTTAAACTCCACCGATTCAAAAATTAGTGAAGGGTTAAACCAATCTCTTCATAAATCTTTCTTACTCCATCTCCAAAAGCACTTGACTCTTACTCTCCCAACTTTTCTTACCAAACAAGTGTTGGAATTGAAGAATATGAAAGCGAATCTTTGAGCTGAATTATGGCAAGATCCGTTGATCGAATCAATTGGATGATGGTTGGAGTGTGTTCTCCTTCCATTGGGGATGAACGTGGCATATTTACATGTTCAATTCCGACTTCGAATGAATAAGATATTCAAGTCTAAAGATTGCCTAATTCAAAGCCAAATGGACTAAAGATAGCTAAAAGCATTTAGTCCCACATTGGCCATGGGATGGAAGCTTGTGGTGTATAAATAGAGAAAATTGAGAACAAAGGGCGTGCCCTTTGGGTACTTAGAGTTTTCGCGCGCGAAAAGGAGGGAATTATGCTCGCACAAGTGTGCGTGCGCGCACGCCGCTGCTGGCGACGGCCGGCCGAGCGGAGCCGGGCTCGGGCCGGGCTCGGGCTCGGGACCGGGTCTGGGTCTGGGTTCCCTACCTGGCCTGATTCTTTTTGAATCGGGTCTTAAGGTATGGGCCGAACCAGACCCGCTCCACTCCGCTACCCGATCCACTTCGGATCCAAACCGCCCGCCCGCCAACGGTTGTCTGCGAACGGATCCGAATCACCCGCCAACGGATGTCTGAAAACCGTTGAGCAGTTGGGGCGGTTTGGACAGAAAAGTTGCGACAGTTCTGTCCGAATCGCTGCAACTGTTGAGTTTTTTCGGACGGGAATGCCCCTCCCGGAGCGCTATAAATGGCGCTTCAGATTCCCTTTCTAAAACACACCAACTCAACAGAGAAATAATCCCTCTCTCTCTCTCTTTCTCTAAAGTTCTGACCTGAAGGCGTTCTGAACTGGGCTTCCAGCGAGAAGTAGGAAAGCGACTTCCAAAAGAGATTCTGTAAAATTGTTTTGAAAGAGGAATCAGAAAATTCAACAGATTCTTTTATACGAATTGTTGTCTGAATCTGGTACTTCTGAAGAAAATTCTTCAACCTTCCTTCGTCCTCAACAGTGGGTGCTCCTCCAGAGAGTAAAGGCAAATATTCATTTGAAATTTGTTCTTGTACCGCTGCTTCAACTATCCTGTGAAGGTACTGGTTGACTAAGGTTCGACCGTACGGTGATTTGATAGTGCTATCCAAATACCGTGAAGGAGTGTTGTATCTTGGGAGACCAGCGTCCATTATCCCGTTAGCACCGGTGCGGGGGACGTAATTGTCTTAAGGAGATTCGCTCTAAGCGTACCTCACTCCAAATACTGTATAAGTGGATTAAGTCCTTTATACAGGGGATATACTGATATTCAGTATATCGAGACTGACTTGGATTCAGTTTAATTGGTTTTAACCAAGGAAGGAAATTGAAAGGTGGTTCTTAAATTAAGGAACGTTCTATTGAACGGAAAACCTCCCACCTGATATTTGCCGACCTGGCCAATTAGATTGTTGATATCTCAGTGATCTTGATTAGTTGTCAGATTGATTTCTGTTAAGCAGATAAATAACAATCTTAAGATAATTATCGTTTCTTACTTCTGTTCTGCTTGAACTTGCAGAAAATGTCTGAGACAAATCAAGATAGTTCAAGCAAGGCAACAAACATGCCGCTCTAAGCTTTGATGCCTCCTCCACTTCCTAACCCGAAGCTGGAGAAGCCATGAAAATTTGATGGCACAGAATTCAAGAGGTGGCAACAGAAGATGCTCTTCTACTTGACCACTCTTCATCTGGCCAAATTCTTGCAGGAGGATCCACCAGAACCCAGAACTGATCGGGACTCTGTCCTTGCAGTCGATGCTTGGACACAGGGTGACTTCCTTTACCGAAATTATGTTTTAATGGACTGGATGACTCTCTTTACAATGTCTACAGTCCTATCACTACGGCAAAGAAGTTATGGGCCAGTCTTGACAAGAAGTACAAGACTGAGGATGCTGGTACCAAGAAGTTCGTCGTAGAATGATTTCTGGAGTACAAAATGGTGGATAGCAAGACTGTAATCAGTCAGGTGCAAGAGTTCCAACTTATCTTGCACGAGATAGAGGCCGAAGGTATGATTCTTCCTGAAACTTTTCAGGTTGCAACTATCATGGAGAAACTCCTACTTGCGTGGAGAGACTTCAAGAACTACCTGAAGCACAAGCGAAAGGAGCTAAAGTTGAAAGATCTCATTGTGTGGCTTTATATCGAGGAGGACAACCGCAAGTCCGAGAAAAGGAGCAGCAAGAACTCTTACGAAGCAAA
This sequence comes from Agave tequilana, assembly GCA_038442645.1. Taxonomy (NCBI): domain Eukaryota; kingdom Viridiplantae; phylum Streptophyta; class Magnoliopsida; order Asparagales; family Asparagaceae; genus Agave; species Agave tequilana. Next base: position 26,074 of record JAVJIF010001704.1, read on the forward strand.
AGCTAATGTGATCGAGGACTCAAAGGGGAAAGCGTCTACTTCCAAAGGCTTAAAGCGGAAGAAGACATCCCAGGGGTACAAAGGCAAGGCCCAAGACGGCAAAAGCATGCGATTCAAAGGAACATGCTACAAAGAAGAGCGTAAGGCTAATGAATGTCGCAGTCTTAAGAAGAACAAGAAGAGCCACCCACAGGCAAACATGACCAACCATGAATCACCAAGTCTTTCAGCTGTGGTGTCAGAAGTGAATCTGACAACCAATAACAAGGATTGGTGGGTAGACACAGGAGCTACTCGGCACATCTGCTCGGAGAAAATTGTTATTCTCAGAATATCAAAGACTAGGGCAAGATGAGCAACTATTCATGGGTAATTCAGCTTCCTCAAAGGTTGAAAGAAAGGGTAAGGTCATCCTGAAATGGACATCGGGGAAAGAGCTTACTCTTAACGATGTGCTTCATGTTCCAGACATCCGCAAGAATTTGATCTCCGATCAATACTTAGTAAGAAAGGATTTAGAATGGTTTTTGAATTCGACAAATTTGTACTTACGAAGGGAGGGATGTATGTGGGAAAATGTTATCTTGTTGATGGACTTTTTAAAGCCAATGTTGCAGTGGTAGATAAAAAGTCTGTGTATTTGTACCCAAAGCTTATCAATAAAAAAATTCTTCTGTTTATTTGCTTGAGTCTCCTATTTTGTAGCATGCTAGATTAGGGCATGTAAATTAAAAGTCTTTGAAAAATTGTCTAATCTGGGATATATTCCTAAACTCAACTTGAAAGAAATTCGCAAGTGTGAGGTTTGTGTTGAGGCCAAGTTGGCGAAAAATTCATTTCACTCAATAGATCGAAATACAGAACCTTCAGGGTTAATTCATAGCGATCTGTGTGACTTGAAGTTTATGCCAACTAGAGGCGGTAAAAAGTATTTCATTACTTTTATTGATGACTGTACAAGATATTGTTATGTGTATCTTTTAAACAGTAAGGATGAGGCAATATATGTTTATAGCTATAAAGCCGAAGTTAAGAATCAACTCAACAAGAAAATCAAGATTCTAAAATCCGATAGAGGCGGAGAATATGAATCAAACGATTTTAGTGAGTTATGTGCTAATTTTGATATAATCCATCAAACTACAGCACCATACACTCCTCAGCAAAATGGAATTGCTGAACGGAAAAACAGAACTTTGAAGGAGATGGTTAATTCCATGCTCGTAAGTTCTGGAGCTCTGCAGAACTTGTGGGGGGAAGCTCTGTTAACTGCAAATTATATTCTAAATAGAGTACCCCACAAGAAACTTGGTCTTATACCATTCGAGTTATGGCATGGAAGGACACCTTCCTACCATTACCTCAAAATGTGGGGGTGCCTTGCAAAGGTGCTGGCACCATTACCTAAAAAGACTAAGTTGGGAGCGAAAACTATGGACTGCGTATTCATAAGCTATGCCTTGAATAGTAGTGCCTACAGATTTCTGGTTCATAAATCAGAAATATTAGATATTCATGTAAACATGATTATCGAATCTCGAGATGCTGTGTTCTTTGAGGACATCTTTCCATACAAACGGGAAGCAGATAAGACTTCTGGGAAAAGAACACACGAGATGGCGTTCAGGGACGAAAGCCCCGAGGAACCGACTGTTAATGCGGAAACTGAACTAAGAAGAAGTCAGATCTAGAATCTCAAAATTTTTTGATCTAGATTTGATAGCATACTTTATTGAAAGCGAGCCTCAAACATTTAAAGAGGCTATGTCAACCCCAGAAGTACAAATATGGAAAGAAGCTATAAATAGCGAAATAGAATCTATACTAAGTAATCATACTTGAGAATTAGTAAACTTGCCTCCTAGAAGTAAACTAATTGGGTGTAAGTGGATTTTCAAACGAAAATTAAAACCCGATGGATCTATCGATAAGTACAAGGATAGATTAGTAGCCAAGGGTTATCGACAAAAAAAGGACTTGACTACTTCGATACTTATTCACCAGTAACAAGAATAACATCCATTCGGATGTTGATTGCAATTGTAGTATTGCACAACTTAGATATCCATCAAATGGATGTCAAGACTGCATTCTTAAATGGTGAATTAAATGAAGAGATATATATGGAGCAACCTGAAGGATTTAAAGTCAAGGGCTAAGAACACAAGGTGTGTAAATTGGTAAAATCTTTATACGGTTTAAAGCAGGCTCCAAAACAATGGCATGAGAAATTTGATAGTGTCATGATCAAAGATGGATTCACTATCAATGAATGCGATAAGTGTGTGTACACTAAAACAGTTAGAAATGCATGTATTATTGTCTGTCTTTATGTAGACGACGTGTTGATACTTGGGACTAATATTGAAATTATTAAGTCCAATAAAAGAATGTTATCCAACAGTTTTGACATGAAGGATCTGGGGGTTACTAATGTAATTTTAGGAATTAAAATCACCAGAACACCAGATGGAATCAGTCTATCTCAATCTCACTACGTGGATAAGATGATAGAAAGATTCAAGGATCATGGGATAAAAGAGAATACAAATTTTTCTCCCACACGTCCACCTTCATAGGAATACAGGAACTAGAATACGCCAGTTGGAGTATTCTCAGATTATCGGAAGTCTAATGTATTTGATGAATTGCACTAGACCCGATATTGCTTACGCCGTAAGCAAGTTAAGTAGATACATAGCAATCCTAGTGATCAACATTGGACCGCTCTACTACGAGTATTGGGTTACGTATCACATACCAAGGAATATGCCTTGAGATATGGACAGTATCCACCTGTACTGGAAGGATACAGTGATGCTAATTGGATTGCAGATTCTGAGGAATCAAAATCAACTAGCGGATACGTATTTACTCTAACAGGAACAGCGGTATCATGGAAATCTTCTAAGCAAACATGTATTACCCGTTCCACTATGGAATCGGAATTCATAGCCTTAGATAAGGTTGGAGAAGAAGCAGAATGGCTTCGACAATTCTAAGAAGATATATCATTATAACAAAAGCCAGTGCCCGCTATATGTATACACTGCGATAATCAAGCAGCTATATCTAGGGCACAAAATGTTATATACAAGGTAAGTCTAGACATATTCTTCATAGACATAATACTGTGAAGCAGTTGCTCTCAAATGGAATTATCTCTATTGACTTTGTATCGTCAAAAGATAATTTAGCGGATCCGCTTACTAAATGTTTAAGTGGAGAGCGTATAAACTGCGCATCGAGGGGAATGGGTCTAAAAGCCTAATCTTACGAGAGATGGAAACCTCACTTAGCGACTGGAGATCCCACGGACTAACTTCAAGAGGAAAAACTAGTTATGATTGACTCAGCAAGTAAGCACTTGGTAGCTTGACTCCAATCCATTCCTAAGGTGCACATAAATGCTTTTCTACAAGTGGATTAAGGATAAGCTTAACGCTTTTAATGATGCCTATATCTTGTTACTAAACAAGTGGAGTAGAGTAGACTACTCTTAATAGGTCCATCACCTATGTGAGTATAGAGTTGGGTCGGCTCTTTGGGAATTTCTATGGAGGCTGTTATTCCCTAAAGATACTCTCTGAAATCAAGAATGTCCAGGGCCAAAACGGACACAAATGAGAACCAAAGTTGATTTAGAAAGTCACTGTGTGAAGCTTGTTAACTTGGCTTACACTAACGGCTAACAGTTCAAGACCTAGTTCACTGATTAGCCAGTAAGTCCGATAAAGCTTTCGCTATGGAAGGTTCAAGACCTAATTCACCTATCCTGATGCAGTTTCTTTTCTAAAATACCTTTCACAATAGAGTCAGTCTCTTTGTATGTCATTTCCTTGAATCTCCATTCATTGTGGGGATTGTTGGAATTGAAGAATATGAAAGCGAATCTTTGAGCTGAATGATGGCAAGATCCGTTGATCGAATCAATTGGATGATGGTTGGAGTGTGTTCTCCTTCCATTGGGGATGAACGTGGTATATTTACATGTTCAATTCCGACTTTGAATGAATAAGATATTCAAGTCTAAAGATTGCCTAATTCAAAGCCAAATGGGACTAAACGTAGATAAAAGCATTTAGTCCCACATTGGCCATGGGATGGAAGCTTGTGGTGTATAAATAGAGAAAATTGAGAACAAAGGGCGTGCCCTTTGGGTACTTGGAGTTTTCGCGCACGAAAAGGAGGGAACTATGCTCGCATAAGTGTGTGTGCGCGCGCGCGCCGCCGACCGAACAGTTGCGACGGTTCTGTCCGAACCGCTGCAACTGTTGAGTTTTTTCGGACGGGAATGCCCCTCCAGGAGCGCTATAAATGGCGCTCCGGATTCCCATTCTAAAACACACCAACTCAACGGAGAAATAATCCCTCTCTCTCTTTCTCTAAAGTTCTGACCTGAAGGCGTTCTGAACTGGGCTTCCAGCGAGAAGTAGGAAAGCGACTTCCAAAAGAGATTCTGCAAAATTGTTCTGAAAGAGGAATCAGAAAATTCAACAGATTCTTTTATACGAATTGTTGTCTGAATCTGGTACTTCTGAAGAAAATTCTTCAACCTTCCTTCGTCCTCAACAGTGGGTGCTCCTCCAGAGAGTAAAGGCAAATATTCATTTGAAATTTGTCCTTGTACCGCTGATTCAACTATCCTGTGAAGGTACTGGTTGACTAAGGTTCGACCGTACGGTGATTTGGTAGTGCTATCCAAATACCGTGAAGGAGTGTTGTATCTTGGGAGACCAGCGTCCATTATCCCGTTAGCACCGGTGCGGGGAACGTAATTGTCTTAAGGAGATTCGCTCTAAGCGTACCTCACTCCAAATACTGTATAAGTGGATTAAGTCCTTTATACAGGGGATATACTGATATTCAGTATATCGAGACTGACTTGGATTCAGTCTAATTGGTGTTTAACCAAGGAAGGAAATTGAAAGGTGGTTCTTAAATTAAGGAACGTTATATTGAACGAAAAACCTCCCACCTGATATTTGCCGACCTGGCCAATTAGATTGTTGATATCTCAGTGATCTTGATTAGTTGTCAGATTGATTTCTGTTAAGCAGATAAACAACAACAAGACCTAACTGTATCTTAGTTAAGTGCAAGCAAAGTTTGGTTAAAACCAAAAGAATCGATCAAAACCTGAAAATTGAACCCGACCCGATCAGAAGCTTCAGTTCGGTCAGGTTTCGAGTTCCAAAACCTGAAACCTGACCGAACTGACCCAATTATTATCGCATGCATTGTTAAAAATTTATCATGTCAATAGCTTTGAACAAGCAAGCTCCACCAACATCCAATGTTTTCGTTTGAAAAATTAGTTTTCAAATATGATCATGATACTTTGAACAATATTCTCTTATAAATGCATGTATATACCTAGAACAACAAAATTAAACAAGAAGTCGAGTTTTAAAGCATGTACACATTAATAGTCCTTATATACATGCATATATATAACATATACGCAGGCATGCATTCATTTATCTACCTAATTATGTACTTATGTGTTCATGCATGTATAACGAGTCTACATAATTATAATATTCTAGGGACAAGAAGAATAAATAGCACATATCATGCTATATATAACACTAAAAGAAATATATATTAAAGTTTCGTTAATAGTTCAATATATGTGTAGCACGTACTACTCCATATACGTATAATGTAAAACTATTGCATACAACACAGCTTTAGTGAGCAGTTGTATATCCTTAATTGTTTCCTCCATTTATATACGTATGCCATGTATTTCAATTACATACGCGTTGACTGTTGATTAAATGTGAAATTATATGAATGCATGCAGATCGTCAACCTGTGACTTTCTCCTTCTTGATTAGCGGATAGCTTGTAGGATTAATAATCACATCATGTATAATGGTCAACAAAATTAACTAAACCAAATCAAACCAAACCGAACCGAGTCAATCTTGTTCGATTCGGTTCTATATCTTATTCGATTCGGTTTTGTCAAAACTAGCAAAAAATCGAACTGATCAATGCTCAGCCTTTAGCTCAGTAAAATATAACGCTAGACAACTGAACTTCAAGTTGGTATTTTGGAGTTAAAAGACTTAAATCTACAAAAACTGCATTGTAGAAAACTTAACCTTAAAGCCAAAACAAGCTCTAAAACTGTCAAATAAATTAGTAGTTCTCAAGTCTCTTGTACCATTTACAAATCTCAAATTTGAAGTAGGCTGGTGGGGTAATTGATTTCTCTCATCTAAGGGTGACACTAGGGCGTAGTAGTCCAATAACTCATCTAACTCAAACTTAAAATTTGCCATTAAATCCTTAAAAAGCATACTTGAAAGCTTCTGTTATTACTTGATATGCATATATGCTTTCTTGTTATTAGATACACATAGATCCTCTTTATTGAAAGAAAGATGTATTGATCCTCGTCTAACTTGTTTGAAATTTTGCTCCGGATTTAGACTTTATAAACTATATATAACAAAATAGAACAAGAAAAAAAATGGTATCAGGGTTAAACGTGTAATCGTTGTCCTAAATGGTATATTGCCGACTTCGTGCAGTTGGCCAAGGCAGATAAATCGCACAGTCGTACAAAACTAATTTACTAGTATCCCCTCCAAATATAAATTAGAGTTAAACATTAATATAAAAAGAAACCCATTGTTAGGTTAAAGAGTCAACTTAACTTGGATTCTAATAAAAAAATATATCAAATTAATATAAAAATTCATAATAAGGATTCCAAATATATAATAAAAAAAATATTTAGTTCCGAAAATCTAAAATGATAAGAAAAAATGGGAGGAGGGGGAAGGTGCACATATTTCCTTTTAATGCGCGTGAAAGTTTGAAATGTTTATTAAATTGACATAGTGTTCTCTTTTTCTTAATTGTAGAATCTTAATTATAAATTGAGATTCAAATTTTATAATATTTATTTAAAATAAAATAGATTTTTTCTAAGAGAAAATAAAATAAAAGAATCCTGAGAAAAATAAAAAAAAAGGTTTGAATGAAAATTAAAAGAAGATCTTGAGAAAAAAGAATTTTTTGTAAGAAAAGAAAAGAAAAGAAATAATAGTAATAAAAAAGTATTAAAAATTAAAAAGAAAAAAATATACAGCAACAAAAGTGAGAAAAAAAGGACAAACTGGAAAGTAAAATTAAAAGCTTTGAATATAAGAAAATAAATAGAAAATAAAATTAAGATATGAAGAGATATAAAATAATATATAAATTAGAAAACATCAAGTCTAAAATGTTTAAATATAAAAAAGAAAGAATAAAAACACACTAACAAAAAAAGGAAAGAAAGAAAATAAAGTAGAAGAAAACAAAAGTATTAAGGGGAAAAGAGGGAACTTAAATAAAAGGGATAAAAGTTAAAAAAGAAAAAAATATCAAAAGAAGGCAAAAAAATTCAAACAAAAGGGAAGAAAGAATAAAAAATAAGTAGAATTTAATTTGAATGAAGAAAAGAAAAATATGGAAAAGAGAAAGTAATAGAATGTAACAAACAAATAGAAAGGAAAGAAGGTAGAACTAAATAAAAGAAAATAAAGTATTTTTAATATGAGGAAAAATATAGAAAAATAAAGAAGATAGTGAATTGGAAAAATAAAGTAGAAAGAACAAGCAAAAAAAGAAAATGAAGTCAAAGAGAAAAAAAGTATTACAAAAAAAGCTAGAATTTAAATGAAAAGAGAAAAAGGATAAAAATCAAAATTAAAAAAAATCAAAAGAAGGAAAATAACTTAGATGAAAAGGGGAAAAAAATAAAGAAAAACGAAATAAAACTGAATTTGAAAGTAGAAAAGAAAATTATGAAAAAAGAAAAATAATAGATTATACAAACAAATCAATAAAGAGAAGAAGGTAGAAACGAAATACAAATTAAATAAAATAGTATAAGAAACCAAAACTAGAAAGGTAATTAGAAAAAAAATAAAAGAACAGAGAAATGAACAAAAGAATTTAGACCAAAAGGAAAGAAATAATTTTAAAAAAAAGTAGAATTGAACCTGAAAGTGTAAAAGAAAAATAAAAGAATGTAACAAACAAATCTAAAAAGAAAAGGTAGAAAAAAATAAAGAAACAAAATAATAGATAAAATATATCTAAAAAAGTTAGAACATAATAAATCAAAAAAAATCACAAAAAATGAAGTAAATAAAAAAATTAAATAGTTGAAAAGAAAAGGGAAGGTAGAATTATAAATAAGATATGGATAAATTTGGAAACAGAAGGGAAAAGTTATAAAACCTTGAACACGATAGTAAAAAATATTGATACTATTTTTCTTAGTACGTAATGCTACATCCCACGCATCAATAAAATAAAATTAACAAGACTTTCATATAATTCAAGATTATAAGAGTTAGAAACAAATTTGAGCTACAAAACTAATGTTTAAGTTATTTTTTTTTTGAGGCATAAAAATATTATTTTTGGACAAAATCGAAGTAACTCAGACACTAGAAGATTAGACACAACCTCCATCACTTTGTCCAATACAATTTTGTTGAACTTTGAGATATAACTTTAAGATCAAAATTCACAACTTACCAACCAATTAGAACTTCAAAGTCCACTATAAAGATAATACCATTATATACATAAAATATCAGATATAACTGCAATATCAAATCCACAACTAATGATCAATCTTAACTTCAAAACATCATGAGTTACATATTTACACTACAATTTCAGTTCCCACTTTAGAACCTCATTTTATGTGAGAAATTAATATGTTATGATATCAATTGTTACTTCCAGGATTGATGTTGCGAAACTTGACAATATGATAATACTTGCAAAAGAAAAATTATTGTAAAGCAAACTAGCAATACCTACACAAAAAAGTAATAATAACTACACGAGGATTTAATATGATTCGGCCTAAACTTGACATACGTTCAGGGGGAGAGAACTTGAGAGAATTTTATTAATAAACTTGATACAAAGAAATCTAACCTTCTGCTTGATCCCACAAGAGTATTCACCTTCTCTTTTAATCTAGACTTAAATTATAAGAGTATACATTCTCTCTATGCACCTTCACCATGCTCCTCTCTTTCTTGGCTTTCTCTGATCTTCTTCAAGATCTTCTTAGTGTTCTCCACACTACAATCTACTAGGTTACAATTTTTATTTATACGATTTTATAATGCAACTCTTATTTGAACTATGAGATAATCTTAATTGTTGATACTTGAAGAATCTTAATTAATCCTATGAGAAATTGATCTCCTTGATCTAGAAAAATTCTAAACCTTGATATTTTAAAAACAAACCTTCATTGAATGAAATATGAACCCTATTCATACTCCTCCAACAAGGAAACTTGCACGCGCCTGAAAAGGAAATTACTCATGCTTCAGAAATGCCTTGATTAGTTGGCTTGTCAAGCAGACTAGTCGATTTGTCAAGGAGATTGGTTGACTTATAAAACTTATTAGTCGACTACTACATATTGCTTCCTCTCTGTATCATGTCTAGTCGACTATATATTCCAATAGTCTGAGAATTAGTCGATTATATAGTTGACTATTCTACTTTACCTTGATTTGCTTCTTCTGCTTCAAGTCATCATCTTCTCCAATCAGATTGAATCTTCTTGAACCATCATCTCCTCTTGAAAATAAGGCAAAATCCTAACAATCTCCATCTTGACTTATTTTCAAGTCTTTAGCAAAACACCTTAAGATTTTGGATTACTACCTTAATTCTTTTCTTGGTTATAATAGTACTGTGAAGTCTTTAACTCTTGCCCTCTCTCCCCAAAGCCTTTTGGCTGATTTACCACCATGTCTTGAGTCATCTCGGTTCTTACCCGAATGCACTCTTTCTCCTTCCTGCAACACTTTGACCTGGTTCACGTCCCGTTGCAGTCTTCCTTGAAGCTCCACTTTGCAAAGAGCTTCCTTCCAAGATTATACTTGAAACTACATCTCGAACTGAGTTTTCTTCTTTCAGCTTGTATAACCCTTCACACTTCTCGATTATCCTGTCTCTTTGGCTAGTTTTGATGACATCTTGTTGCATTTGGTCCAACATCTTTCTTCATTGAGCATCCCTATGGATATAAGATTGTACCGTACCTCCATGACATCCATTGTAGATAGAAATCTACATGGCTATTGTAGATCCCGTTCCACCTACTTGATGTATGTGTGAGAGAGAGAAAACGAAAAATCAGCTGACATAGGAGGTTTTACCTCCTATGTCACTGACATGGCACAATCTCAACCACAGATTTAGGGCTGAGTAATATTAGTGGTATTTTGGGGGGGGGGGGGAATTCAACTCCCTCTCTGATAAAAAAATAATGCCGCGCCCCAGTGGGTACGAGGACGCTATTGTGATTTATATATGCAGGATGGGAATACCCTCACGTATACACTAAGCATTAGTATAGTACATGAGTCAGAGTATGGAATTACATGGTTACTTTCCACTAAAAATTGATTGAAGAAAACTTACAAAAGAGATTAAGAAGCAAAATTATAAATAATTCTTTAAAGAAAGAAAAAGAAAATTATAAGTAGATCTCCTCTGAGATTTCTGAGAAAGTGTGCCGATAGGAGTCTGATCAACGCGCGATCACTTTGTCCCGTTGACGATGCGAGTGATCAATCTTCGAATGCTACTGCTTGAAAATTTCTTCTCGCCTGGTTCTGGAGATTGCTTGAGAGAAAGGAAGTTCTTAAGGTATTAGCACCCTGAATTGATCTTTGTAGGATTAGAGAAGTGATTCTCTGAATTCTTAGAAGCGAGAGAGTAGATCTCTTGTTGGCTTAAGCTTTAAAGCCGCCAAAGAAACTTATGCTCTTCAAAAAACCACTTGAACTTGAATCTTTTCAAGATCATGAGCCTAGTCTACCAGTGGGCTATTTATAGGCTCAATATGAAGTTATGATTCCCTTAATTGTCTCCTTGTAATGAGGGATCATGGGTGTAACTACCCATTAACTCTCTCCACTTGGCAATAAGGAGTTATGATTCTCTTGATTGTCTCCTTTTAATGAGAGATCATGGATGTAACTACCCATTGTTTTCCATTATGTTTGCAAAGGGGGAAAACTTACAAATAAAAGTTTGAGGAGCTAAATTACAAGTATTCTCAAAAGATTACAAGTAGATCTCCTCAGAGATTCTGGGAAAATGTGCCGATAGGAGTCTGGTCAGCGCGCGACCACTTTGTCCCTTTGACGATGCGAGCGATGAGATTCCTTCTCGCCTGGTTCCGGGAATCAGAGAATAGAGGATTGGTAGAACCCTCTTGCTACTTCTCAAAACCGCCTTCTGTGAGGAATTCCTTTTCGCCTGGTTCCGGAGATTCCTTGAAGAAAAGAGGTTGCTAGGGTATCACCACCCTGAAAAGAGAAGTATTTCTCTTGGAAGGTCTCTGAATTAGAGAACGCACGATGCGTTATGAAGAAGTCTCTGCTTGTGCGATCCTCTCTTGTGCGATCTTCTCTTGTGCCATCCCCTCTTGTGCGATCCTCTCTCCCTTGTGCCCCTGACGGGCTATTTATAGGGAGAGCAAGGGTATAAGTCCCCTTGAAGATATGGAAACAGATTGAACCGAATCTGTTTGAATCTGAAAAGTAGCCTTGCTGAGAGGCTAGGATAGCTTCTGCGGAGCTAGAATTGGCAGGTCGTTGATCTGTTTTGATCCTTTCCATATCGCTGGGAGATTCTCCTTGATCCTCTTACTCGTTTCAAGAGAGTCAAGAGATAGCGGCAATCACCTGCCATATTTGAATCCCGATTGGATTTGATTAAATTGAATCCGATCTCATCAGGAGATTTTGATTGGTCAAAGGTTGACCATAGCAGGCTGATAGCGGAGCTGCCCGCTTTGAAGCTCATAGCGGAGCTAGAGGCAATCCTTAGCGAAGTCCGAAAAGAGGGTTTTCGGCGAAGTTATCAGTTAGCTTCCTGGCGAAGTTGGATGATGCTAGCCTCTCAATCGAGGCTATCTCCTTGGGCTAATGTAATGCTAAATGCTAGCATCTTAGACCTGCTGAGGTCTGTTTAGAAACAATCCGGGTTCACTGTTCTGCTTGCTGGATCAGTGGAGTCCAAACCGCTCCCTTGTCCTTGGAGGTGGGTGAAAACTGGTCTTCAGCTCGTCTGTCCCTTGTCTTTTGTAAATGTCAACAAGTTTAGACATCGTTCGGACCAATGAGAATCTTGTCTTTTTTAAGTGTCAACAAGACCCCCTTCAAAGTTTTCGAAAGTCTGCAATAGCCCAGACTTCGAAATACTTTGAACTGCTGTGATGGTGGTGTGGAGTATGAACGTCGCCATGATGGTTGAGTTCAGCTTCGCCTTCAATCCTGCTTTGGGATGAATTCGCCGAAGAATTGCACTGGTTCGCAAGTAGCTTCGCGTCGGGGTAGCTCCGCATCTGGGCTTCCAAGAAATAAGTTCGCTTTGGAACTCCTGTTGCCTTTTCAAAGCTAACTGCCGTGGGGCGGTTACGAGGAGGATCATTCCTTCTTTGCGCCAATCGAGAGAGATGTTCTCCGATTTGCACGTTTCTAAGGGAGGATATTCCCTTTATTCAAGGCGCCATAAGTGCCTTTTATGAGGGAGACGTTTTCTCCCTTTGCACGGTTCCAAGGAAAAACCGTCCCTTCCATCAAGGCGCAATAAATGCCTTGAATGCGCTCGTGCTTCCACGCTTGAGGTGAGAGTGCTCAGGCCATGGGGCCTATAAATAGGACACTTGAGATCCTCTGAAGAGAAATGCCTTGCCTTTCTTCTTCTCTTCTCTTGGTTGTGAGAGATACTCAGATCTCTGAATTAGTGGGAAAACCCACTCTGGTTGTCTAACCGGCCAAGGACCAGTAAGTCTTGATCATTCGAAGACTTCACTGCTTTTAAGGAACTCATTTCCCTTGATTTAGCTTTGGCAGCTCGCTTTAGGGATTGGCTTCCCTTGCTCTTCATCTTGCAATTGGCTGCTGCAGAGAAGGATCTCATCATAGCTTTCTGTGAAGCTATCATCTTGGCTTGATCAGTGAAAGATCGTTGCATGTTAAGTCCGCTACACAGGCAGAACTTAGGACTTGGTCTCTTCAAAGGTTGAGCCAGTCTTGCCATATTGGTGAGTGTTGAGACTGTTCCTCACAAGATCAGTCTGACTTTGCCATAGAGGTGAGGCTAGGACTTGGCGTTTGCTGAGCCAGCCCATAGTTGCTGCGCAGGCGGGGCTTATCCTCTGCTTTGACTGAAGTCGGATCACTTTGCCGCTGAAGAATCTGACTTAATGTTTTTGCAGCTCTTTCTGTGCTTGGCTGCTAACTTGCTCTAATTTGCCTTGCAGTGAGCTATGCTTGCCAGTCTGGTAACTTGATGAAGAAACCATGAAATCGCCTTATGCTTCCCCAGTTGAAGCTTTACTTTTAAGCAGGAGGAACAATTCGGGGCAGCGAATGCGCGTCCCAGGGGCTGTTGGCAGCCTCTTATCCGATATGATTCGTTCTGAGGTGAGGCTGGCCGCCGCCTTTATCGGAGAGGATCCGCTTCAAGATAATGGGCGTCGCCTGTGGGATCGCCGGCATCATTGCCGACTTTCAACTTTGGTGGCCTTTGGGGGCGATCCACTTCAGGAAGGTGGGTATCGCGCCTGTTAGATCACTGGTACCACTGCCAATTCCCATTATACGTGATCTATCGTGTTGGCGGCGATAGTTTTTATTGCCAGGCTTCAACAAAAAATGGCCTGGCAAGACCTGCCATTTTGTGGAGAAAAATGACCGTGTCCTTGTGGCACCACTGATTACAGCCTTATGCAGGAGGAAGGCCTTCCTGTCCCGTTGGTCTGGCCTAGGAGCAGATAAAACCGCTTGTATGCCTCAAATGATCTTGTTGGGCAACTGAATGTGTTTGTATGAAACACAACTTTGATGTAATATCAATGTACCCTTGCTTTTGAATCAATGAAAGTTCATCGTCTAATCATCTGATTTTTGTTTATTTTCACTGAGAATTTGGCCATAGCGGGGCTAAACTGCATGCGGAGTTAAGGGCATAGTCCTTCTTTGAGTGATCTTCGCGAGACTGGCATGTCAGCGCCTTTTAGAGGGCTAAAGTAAGCCTTTCAGCGAAGCCCTTGAAGGATTGTGCGAAGTCCGCACTTTTGCAATAGTGCGAAGTTAACTCTTAGCGGAATCGAAGCAGCGCTTCTCGGGAAGGCGCTTTGGGCGGCGTTTCGAATTAATTCGAAACGGCGGCATACGCCCTTTTCGAGGCCTCGTTTCAGGCGCTGATTGGCCTATAAAAGCCTGATCGGGCTGAGCAGGAAAAGATCTCCTTTTTCAGAGAAATTTCTATCTCTTCCTCTCCTTCTTCTTCCTTCTTTGCTTCAGAGTTCTTTGAGAACCCTTACATTTCTTTGATGGCGCCCAAAAGACGAGCAGGGAAAGAAGTGGCGACTTCTGCGGCGGAGGGCGCTCCTCCTCCGGTCATCGAGCGACCGATCACCGGTAAGGAATTTTCCTGTCTGATTAGAGAGTGGTCTCCATCTTTTGGAGTCGATACTCGGCTATTAGGACGATCAAATATGATCTGTCCTTATCAGGGAACTCGTTTCCCTTCAACTTCCCTATTTTGCTTGCACCAGGGAAGTAAGAACTGAACAGTTCTTCTTTGGGCTTTCGCACGAAGCCATAACTTGGGCCATCTCCGTACTGTTTGAGGAAAAGGACTTGAATAAGTCCTCTCAGTCATGATGACTTTTGACCATAATGCCCCTTTGATGACGTCAGCCCTTAAGGCTATACCACTTCCTGCTTTAAGCGAAGCTGGCGCTTTGGATATTTTCTGCAAAGATGCAGTCTTATCCATGAAGTGAAGCTTTTTTAAAGCTATCGCCTTGCAGGCCCTGCTTGCTGGGCGAGGCTATGCCTTAGTGAATTTTTAAGCTTTCGCATCCACTTGATTGGTGAACTAATCATAGCTCATTTCTGTTTTTGCAGTTCATTACGCCTCCGGCCTCCAGAACAGTTTGTTCGGTGTAGCCAGTCGAGCAGGCGGAAGCATCAGCTTGCAGTTCTATGGGCAGGCTTCATTGTTCAGCGAGCCGAGCTCCCTTGTACGGGATACGCTCATTCAGGGCGGTGGTCCGCAGGCCATGCGGAGCATCTTGACTACGGCTCCATTTGAAGATATCGACCGTCAGGCTTACAGAAAACCTGACTTCATGTTCGGGGATGCTGCACCAGATCCTGATCGCCAGCTACAGGCCGGTGAAGGCCAGTGGATCTTCCAGTTGGACGGCGAGAGATTCTATCTCCCGTCAGCTAAGCGGCATTTTGCTTTGTCTTCCTTTGCGAGCGCAACCCAGGCTCGGAAGATGGCGTAGGGCGTGAGCCTAAATGCCGAGTCTGTAAGTGTCGGGAGGTTGACATTCCAGTCCGGCTATTCGAGGGCTGGCCCTCCTCGTAGCATAATGGGACTATACCCTGGGAAGGTATCGCGGGACCTTCCAGTAGGAGAGAACCCAGCTGCGGCGCCGACATTTGGCACTCAGTTCTGCGAAGTTAACGGGAACTACCCCGCCACCGATTTCAGGACTCCCGGTTGGGTCCACCCTCCTAGATCGTGGTGGGCGGAGTTGACCAACTATATCCTCACCCATTTTGAGGGGGACTTAGAGAGGTTAAACCTCCATGAGGCCGTCAGGGCGACCTGCTACGGCATCGAGATGAAGGTGGCGTGCTTCTACGCCATCCTTGAGTTGTATTGCCCGGCCTCGGGGACTTTCTTCACCCCAGTTGGTGAGTTGGGCATGGCCCTGCATGAGATGCGGGAGATCTCTGCTTTGCCCTTCGGGTCTCTTCCATACGAGGAGTACTTTCCCTGTGAGGCGGAGTTGGCTATTCTGGAAAAGCAGGAGCCTGCTCTGCTCGAGACATATCGGGAATTGATGTGCCATTTGCACATTTGCTCCAGCATCCACACTGGTGGCAAGGGTAGCTCGAAGAGCTTGAAGAGCTGGGGGAACTACTTGTTCCCGGATATGACTAGTGCACCTGAGGCAGCTCATTGCGGAGTTGCTGAAGAAGACATCTTGGCAAGGATGGAGGTGCATGCTGAAAAGGACATCGTCGTGGCAGAAGATGATGGTCCTCTCGGGAAGGGTGATGTTCTTCGGAGCTTTCACCATCAGGCTCGTCGGCCTATGTCTCGCAAGGCGTTGCTGGCCGGCTTCTTAACCATCTGGTTAAAGAAGTGTGTCGTGCCTTCTTCTTCGGGTGACATCGTCCATCCGAATGTGCTGCTGCCTGCCGTCCGCTTGGTCCACGGCCACCGTCTGGGTCTTCTCCCGGCCATGGTGTGTTGTATTCAGAGGGGCCTTCGTGCACTGACGGAGGCTTTCTGCAGGCCAATGGCATCAAGGCGGGGGAAGGGTGCCGTCCTGCCTTGTGACGGACCCAATCCTAGGGTAGGTTTACCGTACATCTACTTGATGGCGTGGTTCGCCTTGCACTGTCCCAGTTTGATTGGAGCTGGGGAAGACCCTCCGCAGGGTGTTCAAACGGCGCTTCTCCGTCGCTTTGAAGGCCGTTCGTGGCAGAAAACTTATGTGGCCGAGGCCCGTAAGTTAGTGCGTCGTTATGACGCTTATA
The DNA here is from genome assembly GCA_038442645.1 of Agave tequilana. Taxonomy (NCBI): domain Eukaryota; kingdom Viridiplantae; phylum Streptophyta; class Magnoliopsida; order Asparagales; family Asparagaceae; genus Agave; species Agave tequilana. The sequence goes on from JAVJIF010001704.1 coordinate 42,705, forward strand.
GCCTGTTCCGTTGTTTTCCTCGCCTGCGGGGTGCAGGATACAACGAGGAATTCCGTGATGTGGAATCAGGTCGGTCTCCCATGAGTCGGGGTGTTTTCGAGTGGCTGGTCTGTATCCGGCCCTCGCATTTGCTGTACAGGAGTGGGGATACCTGCTACCTGGAGCCCTACGTCCCGAGCCAATTTGCCCGCCAATTTGGGTATGACCAGTTGTATGTGGGCAACCCCAATCCGGACCTGGCTTTCATGGGGAGCCTCATTGATGGGGCTCGTGCTTGGCGGTTCTTTACCGCGGATGGCACTGGGGCGTGGCTACGCACGCCGCTGAGGGATCCCGGCCTTTGGACGACCCTGTGTTTCTGCCAATGGTATGCGGCTTCGAACTCCACACCTGCTAGGTTTAATGCCAACCGTTCGGGTGTGAAGTTAATTTCTCATCGGATGAGGCAGAAGGCTTCCGATAGGATGGAGGGCAAACGGGTCCGTGTTCCTGGCATAGAAGAGTTCATCGCTGTAGATGACAGCGGGGCTTCTGATGCGGGGAGCCCTTGTTTCGAGGCGGGGATGAGGGTTGATGCCCATGAAGCTGATGCTCGTGAAGCCGGATCTGGTGTAGTGGGGACAGCTCCCTCACAACATGTGGAGGAAGTGGAGGAAGAGGACTCTGATGTCCACTTCAAAAGGAAGCGTGGGAGTGGATCCCGTAGGAAGTCGTCGGCGAAGAGGCCCCGTCGCCAGACTCCTACCATCGTGGTAGAGGGTGAGCCCTCTGCTGCGCCTCCTTCTGCTGCTCCATTAGTGGCTGAGCCGTCGGTTGCTGAACCGACTACTGGTAAGATTGGTCTCCATATAATATGCCTTCAGCGCACTTTAAATAACTCATCATTTGCTTTTTGTTGCAGGAGCTGAGGAGCATGGGGAGCAAGGGGACCAGTATGATCCTCTATTTGCTTATGGAGCTGCAGCTGGTTCCTTTGCTCGCTCGGAGGAGTCTGGAGGTGATGCGGCCGACATTGGCCCGTCGGGCGCTGGAACTTCTAAAGGAAGTCCTATGGCCTCCAGCTCTATCGGGTGGTCTGCGGAGGAATCGGCGAGCGGGCCGGCTATCCGCGTTGAGTCTGGTAAGAACTTTCCGATGGGACCCCTGGATTCTGATGCGGCTGACGAGGTGACATCGGCCTTCGGTAAGACTAAGATCTCTTGGTCCTCGCCTGTTTGCTGCGTCTCCTTTTTGACCTTGGTTTTGTTGCAGGTATTCGTCCCCAAGGTGCATCAGCTTCGAAAGAAGCGGCGGGTTTCCCTGAAGGGTCAAGGGGCGATATGAGCGCTTCGACCGGGGCAGACGCTGCTGTGTTGGATGCGCTGTATGGCGACCTGCCTTTTATCAGCCCAAATCAGCGGAAGGTCCTGAGGTTGAAGGGGCGGCAGTCCCGGAGGTATCCTCACTTCCAGTTACATCAACGAGTGAGGTGCAGACTGTTTTGCCGAATACGGCATTGAGGGTGATTGTGAGCCCTACCTCTCCGACTTTGATTGTCGAGCCTGCTGTTCAGGAGGTGGTTGCCAGTCCTACCTCCACGGTGGCTGGCGTGCTGGTGTCGCTGAGGACTCCGCCGAGGTCACCTTTGGCTTGCCCTGCTGCTGTCGATGTTCCCGCTTCTTCTTCTGTGGCGGTGTCGACTGGGATGGTAGATTGCTCCGAGGTTGTCTCAAGGGTTGATGAAGCTGAGAATGACTTCATCGGTAATCTGGTCGACAGCTTCTATAACAGCTTGGAGCAGACTATCGGTCTCGTCTTGAAGGGCTCGCCTGTGCCGTTCTCGAAGCTGAAGATGGTCCTCTCCCGTGGCATTGAATGTATCCGGGACTTTGAGGGGTACCATCAAGCTGCTGCTTTAGAGCTCCTGGTAGATGACCTTGAGAAGGACGTGGAGGAATGGCGCCGCCTCTATAGTTCAGACGCAGCGTCTTTGGCTGATGAACGGCTCTCACATCTTGTCGCGCAAAGGCGCGAGGCTCAGCTCGCCGCTCAAGAGGCTGCTGAGGCTATCTCCTCTGACTTGAGGTCTTTGGAGACAGAGGAGGCAGAGGTTGGGAGTGCAATTGACGCTTCCAACAGTGCTCTTCTTGATGCTGAAGATAAGGTTAAGAGGGCTGAAGAGATGATCCGGAAGGCAAATCTCCTCTTATCCAAGGCTACACAGATGCGTCATGAAGAGGCTGCGCGGCTTGAGCAGCTCAGGGCTCGGAGTGAGGAACTGGCGCGGCAGAAGTCGTCACAGAGGGCGACTTTGGCGGAGGTCGAGGCTCGTCTGGCTCAAGCGGTGGACTTCGATGAGGCTGAGCTAAGATCACAGGCGCTGGCCCAGGCTGCTGATGACAGGAGGACGAGGCTAGCTTCGCTCGGAGATCGATCCGATCTTATCATGTACGCCTATAGGCTCCTCCATGTATCCCATCCCTTTTGGAATTTAATAAAAATTCATTCTTTTGTCATCTTTGTTTGTTTGGATAATGAGGCATGGCTGTCTGTTGGTTCAGAGGTCGCGATGACATAACCAATTGAGATGTTGCCAGTCTCGAGGTTAGCCCATTGCGGGGCTAAAAGGGGAGATACTTGCCTTTTGTAAATGTCAGCAAGCATCAAGATTGAGACTTAGCTGTCTGCTGGTTCAGAGGTCGCAATGACATAACCAATTGAGACGCCGCTAAATGGTGGATGAAACTTGGCTATCTGCTAGTTCAGAGGTCGCAATGACATAACTGGTTGAGAAGCCACCAAGCTCAACAATGAGTGATACTCGTCTTTTGTAAATGTCAACGAGTATCGAGACCTGTCTTTTGTAAATGTCAACAGGACTCGGGATTGAGACTTAGCTGTCTGCTGGTTCAGAGGTCGCGATGACGTAACCAATTGAAACGCCGCTAAATTCAATGGTAGATGAAGCTTGGCTATCTGTCAGTTCAGAGGTCGCAATGACATAACTGGTTGAGAAGCCACCAAGCTTCAAAATAGGTGATACTTATCTTTTGTAAATGTCAATAAGTATCGAGACCTGTCTTTTGTAAATGTCAACAGGACTCGGGATTGAGACTTGTCTTTTGTAAATGTCAACAAGCTCAAAATAGGTGATACTTATCTTTTGTAAATGTCAATAAGTATCGAGACCTGTCTTTTGTAAATGTCAACAGGGCTCAAGATTGAGACTTAGCTGTCTGCTGGTTCAGAGGTCGCGATGACGTAACCAATTGAGATGCCGCTAAGTTCAAAATAACAATGGAGTTTGGGAAAAGTCTCGTTTTCACGGGGAGAAACGAGGGAATCACTGTCATAGGTTTAATGTTAACGTAACAGCGAGATATATGTGGTCCTACCATTCTATGGATGAGAATTGGTAGGTGATTTTGGAGGTCTCATTATCTCGGGGAGAAACGAGGGGATTGCTGTCATAGGTTTAATGTTAACATAACAGCGGAATATATGTGGTCCTACCATTCTATGGATGAGAATTGGTAGGTGATTTTGGAGAGGGAATCAAGTGGGAGCAGGTCCCTTGGGATTTTAAGCAAACCCCCAGCTATCCACAGGTTTGATATGCTTGGAGAAAGAGAGAGGCTCTCTTTGTGCGCATTCCGGACGCGCGGATCTCGATCAGAGGTGTAATGTTAACTTGATCGAGGGGAAGATCCTTGATTAAGGATAGTACTTCTTTAAGAACTTGCCATTGATCGGCATCATGAGGAGGTCGCCCTCTGCAGTTGTAAGGCGGTATGCTCCGTTTGAATAGACTGTTTCTATCACAAACGGTCCTTCCCATTTAGGCTGAAATTTGCCTTTGGTCTTATGCGTCATAATCATCGGTCGTCTGACGGCTAAGACTAGGTCTCCTTTGTGGAAGACTCTCTGCTTGACCTTCTTATTGAAGGCTTTTGATATCCGAGCCTGATATAGCTCGATGTGTTGCTGAGCTTGCAGCCGCTTCTCGTCCAGGGCTTCGAGCTCTTGAAGACGCAAACGATCATTGTCTTCTGATATCATCTTAGTAGTCAGGGCTACCCGCAATGATGGCACCTGGATTTCCAATGGGATGACCGCTTCGCACCCATATACCAGGGAGAAAGGCGTATTGCCTGTCGGTGTCCGAACCGTAGTCCGGTAGGCCCAAAGGCATTCACCGAGCTTTTCGTCCCAATCTCGCTTGTTCGAGGAGACAAGCTTCTTGAGCAGCTTGATGATTGTCTTGTTAAATGCCTCTGCCAAGCCGTTGGCGGCAGGATTGTAGGGGGTTGAAGCCACATTCTGAATTCGGTATTTATCGCAGAACCGATAGAACCCTTGGCTTACGAACTGGGGACCATTGTCATGGATGATCCGTCTTGGTACACCAAATCGATGGATGACCTGGTGTTTGATGAAGCTAACCAGATTGGAGGTTTTAACTTCGGCCAACGGTGTGGCCTCTGCCCATTTTGAGAAGTAATCGGTTATTGCCAGGATAAACCGGTGACCTCTTGCCGAAGAGGGACTGATTGGCCCTACGACATCGACTCCCCATGCTTCAAATGGCCATGAAGCAACAGTAGGGTGGAGCAACTCCGAAGGTTGGTGTATGAAGTCTGCATGGACCTGGCACGCCTTACACCTTCGTGCATATTGGGTGGCATCGGCCATCATGGTCGGCCAGTAGTACCCAAGTCTGTGCAGCCTGTCTTTAAGCTTTGGACCCGGCTGGTGAGCTCCGCAAATGCCATCATGTGCTTCTTTAAGCACTTCCTGTGCCTCTGAATGAGAGAGACAACGGAGGAGGACACCGTCATATGAACGACGGTAGAGTGTCTTCAAAGTGGGATCATAGTAGAAACGGAGCGACCTTCGTCTGATGGACGCCGCTTCTTTGGGATCGTCTGGAAGCATACCGTGCAGAGCGTAGTCAATGAGAGGGAAGCGCCAATCCCTCGGCTCAAGACCCACGGAGATATTATGGACCTCTTGAATCTTTAGCATATGCTTGGAGCATACAAGATGCCGGGTTGCGACTGTGAGGTGATACTCGGTGTCGGCGGTAAGGCTAGCGTTGTCGCTAATGCAGCGAGAGCATCCGCCTTGGTATTTTGAGATCGGGACACATGCCCGATGTAGAAGCCTTCAAATAAGCTAGCCAATTCGATGGCTGTATGATAATAAGGCACCAAGTCCTCATGGCGGACTTCATATTCGCCTTTTACCTGGCTAATGATCAGCTTTGAATCGCCGTAAGCTTCAAGGTAGCGTACCCCCATTCCATGGGCGAGCTGGAGACCGATGAGCAGAGCATTGTATTCCGCTACATTATTAGAGCATGATTCTGTCAAGGAGAATGCTCTGGGAAGGATATGATCCTGTGGGGAGATGAACACAACCCCCACCCCGGCAATAATTTCCCTTTGGGGCCCGTCCGCGATGCTCCGTCGAAGAACATCTGCCACACTTCCTCTGCTGAGGTTGCATTAGACTCGAAGACTTCATCAGGGATGTCTTCGTGAAGTTTTGAATGTTCTGGAACTGGGTGAGCAGCTAAGAACTCTGCAAGGGCCTGGCCTTTAACTGCCTTCTAAGGAGTAAAGGTCATGTCGTATTGAGACAACAGGAGTGCCCATTTAGCCAACCTTGAATTCAGCGACCCTGGCTTCGTCATGAGAAGACGTAAAGGGTTCACCCTGGAGATGACATGTATGGTTTGGCCAACCAAATAATGTCGCGTCTTCTGGACAGCGAAGACGAGAGCTAAACACTCTTTCTCAATAGGATTGTAGCGAGATTCCGCTCCTATGAGAGTCCTGCTCAGATAATAAATGGCCTGCTCATGGCCATTGTCGTCCTTTTGAGCGAGGAGGGCGCCGAGGGAATAATCCAGAGCTTTTACATAAAGCAAGAATGGTTTCCCTGATGTAGGGGCCACTAAGACCGGAGGTTTTGTGAGATACCTCTTAATGTCTTCATAAGCTTCTTGACAAGCTTGGTCCCATATGAAGGCAGTACCCTTTTTCATGAGACGGGTAAAGGGCTGGCAACGACCTGAAAGATTTGCTATGAATCTTCTGATGTAGGCTAATCTGCCTTGCAAGCCTCGGAGCTCTTTGAGGTTCCTCGGTGGATGCATGTCCTGTATGGCTTTGACTTTGTCTGGGTCCAGATGGATCCCTTTTGATGTGACAATGAACCCAAGGAATTTGCCGCTGGACACTCCCAAGAATGATTTCGTCGGGTTCATTTTCAGCTGATGAGCCCGCATTATGTCGAACATCGTTTTCAGATCACGAAGATGTTCATTTTTGCTGCGGCTTTTGACGGCAATGTCGTCAACATAGCATTCCACCGTCTTTCGGAGATGGTCGCGGAAGATCATGCTCATCGCCTGCTGGTAGGTTGCTCCGGCGTTCTTCAGTCCGAAGGGCATTACAGTGTAGCAGTATACCCCCAATGGCGTTCGGAAAGAAGTATGCTTCTCGTCATCAGGATACATCTTGATCTGGTTATACCCTGAGAAGCCGTCCATGAAAGACATCCTCTCGAATCCGCATGTGTTGTCGATCATGACATCGGTGATCGGCAGTGGGAATTCATCTTTGGGACAGGCCGTATTGAGATCACGGTAATCGATGCAGATTCGTATTTTCCCATTCTTCTTGAGGACGGGGACTATGTTAGCCACCCAATCTGGATGTTGTTCCTCCCGGATGAAGCCACAAGCATTGAGCTTATGAACTTCGGCTTCAATAGCCTCCATGATGTTTGGGCGGAACCGACGTTGTTGCTGCTTGACTGGCCTAACGTTGGGCTTGATGTTTAGACGGTGCATAGCGACCTGTGGATCAAGTCCGGGCATGTCTTCATAGCTCCAGGCGAAGACATCTATATACTCTTTCACGAGCATTATCAATTCTTCCTTTTCGATGAGTGATAAGCTTTCACTTATGAAAATAGGCTTGGGGTGATCTTGACTACCCAAGTTAACCTGGATCACCTTGTCTTTGGTAGGTGGCTCGCGCAGCTCGAACCGCTTTTCCCATTGGAGACTTAATTGCTGGGCCCAAGGTTCCTCATCAGCAGCGTCCGCAGGTTCCAATTGACTGCCTGAAGTCATATTCACAGTGAGGTCTTTGAACATTCCTCCTATGCTGATGTCAGAGTCCCACTCAGACTCAGCAGATGAACCCGACTGTGATGGAATTGGTTCGTCGTCTTTGACCTGAACCGTTACTGACGATGTGGGTGTAACATAACCCAACCCCCTGCGTGTACTATCATAGTAATTTGCAGGTTTCCCTCTTGGGATGGAATTACGCATCAAGCTGCGTCTTCCTTTTCCGAAGTTTAGGCCCGCTCCCTGCTTCAGGTTGTAACCCATCTTCTTCATAATATGGCGCGCTGATGGCGCGTAATGAAAGAACTGTGGAGCATCCGACTCTGAGCTCGAGTCTGTAGTTGAGAATCTCCCTGGCCAGGCTCTACCAAAGATTATCGGCGCCTGACCTTGCTTGGACGGAGGGACTACCAGCGTGGCCCCTTCTACGGCTTCCACAGATGTGTTAGCCACACTCGGCTCATGTACGGGCATATGAAGAGAGCCATCCATCATGGATTTAATCGACTCGATGCTCGCAGGATAATCAAAAGAAATATTATCATTAATTATCCATTCGCCTTCTCCTCGGGAGGGATCCTACATCGGGGATCATTAAAGCATGCTACAATTGGTTCGCCAATCAAAATGGCTGGCAGGCCTGTTTCAGATTCTGAATCCGCCTCATTGCCACTTTCATCATCGTCTGGCAATGGTTGTGCAGGCGTTCCGTCGGCCTCTTGATACAAGAGGGCGTCGTGAAGTAGTTTTCCACCCCCTTGAAGGGTTGCTTTTCAGCGAAGACAGTTCGTACTGTCGCATCATCTTCAACATATTTGAAGCACTGATGGAGAGTGGAAGGAACGATCCAGTTGGCATGAATCCATGGTCGTCCCAGTAACAGGTTGTATGATGTGTCAGCGTCGATAACATAGCATGTCACTTCTGACTTCAGGCTTCCGATTCTGCAGCGGAGCCGAATCTTTCCAAGCGGATGGCTGCTCCCGGCGTTGAAACCATATATTGTAGTGGTGGTTGCGGACAACCTGTACAATGGTATGCCGAGGAAATAGAGGAGCCTTTTGGGGATGATGCTGAGTGCAGACCCCGGATCGACTTGTACTCTTTCAATGCTTGTTGAACCGATATATCCGGTATAGTACAGAGGTCGATCATGCTTGTTGTCTTTGAGAAGCATATCTTCCGCCGTAAAGGTAATAGCAGGCACTTTGGACTGTGCGTGATGGCACTCTGAGCAGGAAGGCTGCATCTCATCACCAGGAACCTCAGGCATGCATGTCAGAAAGGACTCCGAGTCGGCCAGCGCATCTCTGAGTGCCTCTCTTATCTCTTTAGAGAGACGAAGGAGCTCGTGTATTGTGATACGAGCCGGGATATTGGCTAAGTGGGCCAATATATCAAAGCGAAAGGGCGTGGCTAACCCTTGGCCTGGCGGTTTCTTCAACACATGGTCGAACCGCACTTCCTTAGGCTTCTCCTTCCCTTTGGTCAGGACTGGAGTGGATGCCGGCATTGGTACTGACGTCGTTTGCTGTTGTATCTCGTCAGTAGACTTGTCATACTGCTTTAAGTATGATCTTTCAGACCGGGTGCCTGTCTGTTGAGGTGCATCTGCCTGTGCCGTACAGGCATGCTTCTCTTCTTCTGAATCGCTGAGGGAAGCCGAAGTAAGATTACCATCATCTGGCAGGACAGAGATGACATTGCAGGACTTGCCCTTTTTGCTGGAGTCCTTCGACGTCCGCTGTACGTCTCGGACGAGGTCAGGGTGTATCCACATAACTTCCCCTGTCTCCAATGTCAAGGGGACGAGACCCTTGTCAACTTTAGCTATGGTTGAAGAATGCTTGACTTCCAACCGCGGTGTGGGGGCTGGATAGGTCCCGTCGGGAACTGTGACCTTCTGAGCAGTGCAGAACTCAAGAGTCACCATATTGGCAGTGACTTTCTTCTGTTCCGTCTTCAATGTGAGGACTCCGGCGTCGACCAAGGCTTCAATTCTATCCTTGAGAACATAGCACTTGTCAGTAGGATGGTGGATCATCCTGTGGTAGAGGCAGTATTTAGGGTCGTTTGTACGCCCTATCTCATTGGGACGGCGAGCGTCCGGTAGCTTCATTTTGTTCCCTTTGTGGAGCAGATGGAATATCGTGACCACCTGGTCATCTCTGAAGGAGTACTGCTTCGGAGGAAACTTGGGCTCTTGGCTGTTGACGCCGCTCTTCTTGGCCTTTGACTGCATGTCCCCGGTCAGCTCGACGGACATAATCTCCTTCCCTTTAGCTTGGGAAGACTGCGGGAGATCGCTACGCCCTTTGTTGTTCGCGCCCCATTTGCTCCTAGGGGCGGATGGCTCGAACTTCTTAGCCGATTTCTCGGCTATCTCAACTTGTTCGACCAATTCCTTCCAAGTATGGGCTTTGACAGCCCCCATGCGGACTTCTACTTGATCCAAGAAGTTGTGCCTGCATGTCTGTAAGAGCATGGGTAATGGCATCCCTGCTGGGCACATCAGAGATAGATTTCTGAACCGCTCAATGTATTCACGGACAGATTCGCCTTTCCTCTGCACAGTGGAAAGGAGCTTGTCCATGGTCACTTCGGTGTCATCCTCATAGAAGCGAGAGAGGAACCGAGTTTCCAGGTCGACCCAGGAATTGATAGAGTCTTGAGGAAGGCTTCGGAACCAGTCGAATGCCACCCCTTTCAAGGTGCCGATGAACAACCTAGCCATGATGGCGTCGTTGTTTAGAACATTACCGGTCTGGGACCGGAAATAGTAGATGTGCTGATTGGGCGAGCTCTTACCATCATACGTGTGCAACGTTGGTGGTTTGAACTTTGGCGGATATGGCACCGAATCCCACTCCAGCGGATAAGGACGGACTGCCCCTACCTTCTTTAATTCATCCCTCTGAGCTAAGGATGCGATTTGAGCTTGAAGGCCTTTAAGGACTTCGGCATCCAGGGAAGAGCCTCCCTTAGATTTCTCCGTCTTGGGCGGATCGTTGCTGAAGTGTCCCTCCTCATCATGATTGCTCCCGGTATCATCATTCCGGTTGCTGAGGAGCTGAGCGAGCATCTGTTGAATATTGTCCAGGGCCTCTTGCTGAATTCTGGAAGTTTGCTCCTGAGCTTCCAGGCGCTGACGAAGATCATCATTGGCGTTATCGGCCATATTGACCGATGCTTTGTCCGTCCGTATAGAACTGACTGTTGCTGAAGAGGCATACCCGCTGTCTTCATCTTCTCCATCAGATGATTGGGGTGATCGTCTAGACTGTGGCGAGATTAGGGCCTTTGAGGAAGAAGGCTGCTCATAATTATAGGGTATCGCTACCCTGGATCTGGTGTTTCGGAAAACACCTTCTTCGCGCACCAAGACTTCACCTAAGCCCGGGCTATAATCTGGATCTGGGGAGCCGAAAGGGGTATCATCAGATGTATGACCTTCCCTGTGTCGCTCTCGTCCTCTTCCGGTCATGTTGACGGACGCGAAGGCTAGGCCTCGCGAAGTGCTCCTTTCATGATGTTTCTTTATGGCATGTGCGGATAACCGATCAAACACCGATTGACGGTGCGGAGGTGCCACCTTGATTGGATATTGCCGACAATGGGCTGAATGGATTGTCACAAGTCGGCATCCTCTTTGACAACACGGGGAAGTGGTTTGGAGAGACTCCAATTCCCGCTTGTTCGTCAAGAATTGTCGCAGGTTAGGCTCAACAGAGCCTGAACAACCCCGTGGAGAGGCCTTTCTGGAGCGTACAAGGGATGATGCTCCGTTCTTCTTATCCCTACAGAAGGGATTAGTACTGAATAGTACTTTGGCGCTAGCTTTGCCGACAGGTGCGAGCTTAGTGCCTGATGAATTGGAGAGCGGAGCACGCTGTGGTGCTTTGCCCGCTATTCTGCTGTGAAGGGGATCAACCTCAGATAACACTGCGGTCCTAGCCTTGCGGCCGCGAACCCAGTGAGTTCGTTGTGGTACAATAGCTTCGCTTGTACGAGCGAGGCTGACATGAGGCTTTGCTGCCTTTGATTCAAGTGACGGTATGATTGCCGTCGTGACTTCATGGCTGGCAGCATCGTCAGGGCAGATGGGCATCTTACCCTTTTCTTCGCGGGAGAGGCGCAGTCTCGGCATGACTACTCCGAGAGTTTCGTTTGAAGACTCCTGTTTAGGCTTCCATATCAGCCTTGACGGGGGACGCCTAGGTTCGCAAGGAACCTGAATAGCCACAAGCGGGACTGTGGGGTGCTGGCAAGATTCTGTCTCTGGTTTCTGATTTGAAACCTTGGCCATGAAGACCTTCCTGTGCTTCCGTGCTCGAAGCGTCAGGCCACCCCCAGAGAGGACTTCTTCAAATCTTCCTTGATCGATCTGGATAACCAGGTTCTCAAAAGTGCAGGATCTGGGCTGCGGGCATGTTTCCTTATTGCGCCAGAGAACTGCGGCAGGTTTGCAGAGAACCTTCTCCGTCTCCGCAGAGACTTTGCTTGAAGATTTAGCCAGAGAAGATCTGGTTGCACCGGCTTTTCTGAATTCAGAGATAGACCCGAAGGTCTGTTCGTCGCATTGCGACACTTGATTCTCAGCAGAGGAGAATACAATCCCCAGCGGAGTCGCCATCTTGTTTTCCATTATGTTTGCAAAGGGGGAAAACTTACAAATAAAAGTTTGAGGAGCTAAATTACAAGTATTCTCAAAAGATTACAAGTAGATCTCCTCAGAGATTCTGAGAAAATGTGCCGATAGGAGTCTGGTCAGCGCGCGACCACTTTGTCCCTTTGACGATGCGAGCGATGAGATTCCCTTCTCGCCTGGTTCCGGGAATCAGAAAATAGAGGATTGGTAGAACCCTCTTGCTACTTCTCAAAACCGCCTTCTGTGAGGAATTCCTTCTCGCCTGGTTCCGGAGATTCCTTGAAGCAAAGAGGTTGCTAGGGTATCACCACCCTGAAAAGAGAAGTATTTCTCTTGGAAGGTCTCTGAATTAGAGAACGCACGATGCGTTATGAAGAAGTCTCTGCTTGTGCGATCCTCTCTTGTGCAATCTTCTCTTGTGCCATCCCCTCTTGTGCGATCCTCTCTCCCTTGTGCCCCTGACGGGCTATTTATAGGGAGAGCAAGGGTATAATCGTCCCCTTGAAGATATGGAAACAGATTGAACCGAATCTGTTTGAATCTGGAAAGTAGCCTTGCTGAGAGGCTAGGATAGCTTCTGCGGAGCTAGAATTGGCAGGTCGGTTGATCTGTTTTGATCCTTTCCATATCGCTGGGAGATTCTCCTTGATCCTCTTACTCGTTTCAAGAGAGTCAAGAGATAGCGGCAATCACCTGCCATATTTGAATCCCGATTGGATTTGATTAAATTGAATCCGATCTCATCAGGAGATTTTGATTGGTCAAAGGTTGACCATAGCAGGCTGATAGCGGAGCTGCCCGCTTTGAAGCTCATAGCGGAGCTAGAGGCAATCCTTAGCGAAGTCCGAAAAGAGGGTTTTCGGCGAAGTTATCAGTTAGCTTCCTGGCGAAATTGGATGATGCTAGCCTCTCAATCGAGGCTATCTCCTTGGGCTAATGTAATGCTAAATGCTAGCATCTTAGACCTGCTGAGGTCTGTTTAGAAACAATCCGGGTTCACTGTTCTGCTTGCTGGATCAGTGGAGTCCAAACCGCTCCCTTGTCCCTTGGAGGTGGGTGAAAACTGGTCTTCAGCTCGTCTGTCCCTTGTCTTTTGTAAATGTCAACAAGTTTAGACATCGTTCGGACCAATGAGAATCTTGTCTTTTTTAAGTGTCAACACCCATTAACTCCCTCCACTAGGCATTTTGGAGTTATGATTCTCTTACTTGTCTCCTCTTCATGAGGGATCATACGTGTACTTACCCATTAACTCCCTCCACTAACTTAATGGGGCGGTTACTTTCCTCATGGAAGCTAGCCTCTTCAGGCGAAGCTAGCCAGTTGAGGCGAAGCTACACATTTTTGCTCTTTCAACGGAGTTGTGCCAAGCTTTAGGCGAAGGTAGAAGTTAGCCTTTTGTGCGGTTGTGTAGAGCTTCAGGCGAAGCTATAATTAGCCTCTGGCGAAGCTAGAATTAGCTTCAGGAGAAGCTATAAGTTAGCTCTCTGTGGAGCTATGAAGAGCTTTATGCGAAGCTATCAAAAAAGCTTCAGGCGAAGTTATAATTAGCTTCAGGCGAAACTGTAAGTTAGCTCTCTATGGAGCTATAAAAAGCTTCATGCGAAGCTATTAAGAAAGCTTCAGGCGAAGCTATAATTAGCTTTAGGCGAAGCTGTAAGTTAGCTCTCTGTGGAGCTATGAAAAGCTTCATGTGAAGCTATCAAGATAGTTTCAGGCGAAACTATAAGTTAGCCCTCTATGGAGAGCTTCAAGGCAAAACTAGACAAACTTAGCCTCTCAGGTGAGGCTATCCCTTTGGTCTCATGCGATGCTAAGTGTTGAGCTAACTTAGCATCTTAAGCCTGCTTAGCTCTTTTCGAAGGAAACCATGGCTTACTGTCTGTTTCATTGGATCAGTAGAGTCTAAGTCGCTGATTTGTCCCTAGGGGATGGGTAGAAACTGGTGGTCAATTTGTCTGCGACTTGTCTTTTATAAATGTCAGCAAGTTAGACATCATTCAGACCGGTTGAAATGCTGTCTGAGAGTTTATTTTTTTAGAGTATTAACAAAACTTCCTTCAAAGTTTTCATAAATCCGTAATGGGATGGTTCGGATTTTAAAATACTTTAAATTGCCTCGGGCGTTCAAAAGGGAGAGCATTCACCAAGTAGAATTCCCTAAAGAAATTAGAACTGCGACTGAAAATTATTCAGAGGTTAGAAACATGATAAAATCAGTCTGAGTATGAGAATTCACTGAGGACAAAGGGGAGCATATCTAGGAATTTGTCTGTTCAGAGGTAATGTGGACATAACAGGTTCAGAATTGCTTAGAAAGAGGGTTCATCGTTCAGAGGTGATAAACTGGACATAACAACGATAAGAGTCCCTACCGGACTGAAAAGTTGGATCTGGATATCTGTCAGTTCAAAGGTGACGAGCTGAACATAACTGATTAAGAATCACCATACACGAAGCCTTGTCGTTCAGAGATGACGAACTGGGCATAACGACAAAGAAGGGTGAGATTGAATATTCATCAGTTCAGAGGTGACGAACTGGACATAACCGATTAGAAATGATCAAACTCAGAGTGTTTACTATTCAGAGGTGATGAACTGGACATAACAGTAAACAAAAAGGGGAGACTTGACTATCTATCGGTCAGAGGTGATGAACAGAACATGGCCGATTGAGAAGCCACCAAGCTTGAAATTTTATCATTTAGAGATGATAATCTGGACATGATGACAAAATAGAGGTGAATCCAATTTTAGAGATTATCTATTCGGAGGTGATAAACTGGACATGATAGACTAAGACACACTAAACTCTGAATCCGCTGCCAGAGGTAGTCACAATAACTTAGCAGCTAGCCCACTAGGGACTGCAAGGGTGAATTAGATCTGGACACCCGTCGGTTCAGAGGTAATATGGACATGACCAACTAAGAGACATCAGACTCGCAATTCGCTGTTCAGATGTAGTCATATTAACATGACAGGAAGAACTCCCAGCCCTGACGGGGGAAGGAGAACAAAGTTATAGACTCGTCTGTTCAGAGGTGTTAAACTGGACATGACAGTTAGAGTAACATAAAAGGGGAGAGATCCAGGCATCTATCAGTTCAGAGGTAATATGGACACAACTAATTAAAAGTTGCTAGACTCAGAGCCCTGCCGTTCAGAGGTGGTGAACTGGACATAATGACAAAGAAGTAGTCCCTACCGGACTGGAAGATGAGACTTGATTATCTGTCATTTCAGAGGTAACATGGACATAACCGATTGAGAAACCATCAAGCTCAGGATTCCTACCGAGCTGGACATGACAATAAAAGAACTAATTCCACTGGAAAAATAAGACTTGATCATAAACTCTACGGGAAAATTGGTATCTCCTTCGGGTTATTAGGAAGAAATTGTCAGAGGTATATTGTTAACGTGACAACCAGGAAAGTCTACCGAGGACTGAAAAGAGAAATAATAAAGTTCGAGGGGACTCTACTAGAAACTCGCTGGGGAGTTAGAAAGTGAATCCCATAAGAGATTATATATCAAAGGTAATCATTAACATGACAAAAAGAACTCTGTAGGGATTTGATAAGGAAAGTATTATTCCCTAAAAGTTGTCAGAGGTAATCATTAACGTAACAATCAATTCTCTTACTAGGGAATTAGAAGGAGATTTTGTTAGAAGTTATTGTGACAGCTTCTCCGCTTGGGAATTTGTAAGGCAACCTGTCAGAGATGTGATGTTAACTTGACAAAAATTTATTTACTGTTAGAGGTGTTTGAGAACAATAATTTAAGTGGACCTGTCATTCTATTAAAGAGAATGACAAGTGGAGTTTGATCTGCTGGGAATATTAGCAAGATCCGCGAGAATTGGTAGGAAACTTTGGTGGAAAAAACAGGATCAGGTCCCTTAGGATTTTTAACAAATCCTTAACTATCAACAAATTTGGTATGCCTTTACCAACTACCGTTTGAGTTGGGCTAGCCATGCTATTTTTCTCAGCATTATGAGTTATTGAGGATTTTATATTGAGTTTAGAAGTCAATATTTTCCTCTAGCCTTATTTACCGAAGGCTTCAGATCGTGTCACATAAAGTGAACATTTCTGTATTCCACTGGTAACCTCTAAAATCTCACTAGGAATTAAAGAGTTAAGTCTAAATTTCATAGGAAATTTGTCAGGTAGATCGACATTTCTCATGGAGCATCACCTTTTGTTCATCAAGACTCTGGTTCTCAGCTGATCTTTGTGTCTAGATATGGAGTACAAACTTTACAGGAAATTTATCGAGTAAGTCGAGATTCCTCGTGGAGTTTCACTTTTGTTCATCATAATCAAGACTTTACTCACCGCTGATTATCGAATCTTAACATGAATGTGACAATATTAGAAAGGTCTTACAAAGATGCATCATGAACCTTCTTCGTTGAATTCGGATCATTCAAGATCATCGTGAAGCCGAATTGATTTGTTGAAAGAAGAATGCAAAGATAGTTGAAATTGATTCCACCTATGGAAAAGGACTCCTTGAGAAGATGAAACATTCAGACGAGTCTGACTTGATGATTAGAAGTGTAATGTTAACATGATCATATATAGTACTTCTTTGATCAGAGGTATAGTGTTAATGTGATCATGGATAACACTTGTCATCGATTGACATCAGGAGTGTGCCACCATTTGGATTCGCTAGGCAATAAGCTCCACTCGAGTAGACTGTCTCTACTATGAAAGGTTATCCTCATTTGATTGGTGAAATGACATATTTCAATCCCTGCGCGTTTCCCGACGTCGTCGGCTGTTGTGTCTCGTTGGGGTCTGGTTGTACCATTGCAAGTTATTTGCCATACCTAGTGCCTGTCGGCTATCAAATAGCGGTTGTCTCCTCTTCAGAGCTGCTGAGAGGAGTTGCTAGTGCAGTGTCATCTACTGCAAGAGACATTGTAAGACTTGCTTTTAGCTTTGGACTGGCTTGAGTCCCACTGATGGGATAAGACCCATGGCTTTTGGAAGTAGAGTCCCATGGCTTTTGGAAGTAGAGTTGACTATCCCCATACTCCCTTCAGGATAGGAGATGGGCAGTGGCCTTTTTATGTTTCGACTTTAGAGTCAAAACACCTGCTTCAATTAGTGCTTAGATTTTGTCTTTAAGGACATTGCACCTGCAAGTAGGATGATGAACCATCCTATGAAAAAGATAATAGTTGGGATCATTCGTTCATCCCACTTCATCTGGGCGTCTAACCTCTGGCAACTTGAGCTTGTTGCCTTTGTTGAGCAAGTGGAAAAGTGTCACCACATACTCATCTTTGAAGGAGTATTGTCTTTGATACTCTGAAGTCCTGTTGGAGTTACCTTTCTTTGATTGAGTTCTTCCATATACTTCCAATGCTGATGTATTAGAAGATTCAGCCGTGTTATAGATTTTGTTGTTGATTGCCCACCTGCTTTTGAGAGTCTAAAACTTTTTAACTGATTTTTTAGCTATCTCGGCTTGTTCAATAAGCTCCTTCCATGAGTGGGCTTTGACGGCGCCCATGCGAACTTTCACTTTGTCGAGAAAGTTATGCCTACACGTCTGAAGCAACATAGGCAAAGGCATACCTACAGGACACATGAGAGAAAGGTTGCGGAATCTCTCTATGTAATCCCGTACAGATTCTTCTCCTTTCTGGACTGTCGAAAAGAGTGTGTCCATGGTCACCTTAGTATCATCCTCATAGAATTGGGAGAGGAATCAGGTTTCCAAATCGAGCCAAGATTTGACGGAGTTCACGGGGAGACTCTTGAACCAATCAAAGGCTACCCCCTTGAGGGCCAATGAACAGTCTGGCCATGATAGCATTTTACCGGATTACGATCGAAAGTAGTAAATATACTGATTTGGTGAGTTCTTGCTATCATACAAGTGCAACGTTGGTGGCTTAAACTTTGACGGATATGGGACTGAATCCCATTCAAAGGGGTAAGGACAGACTGCCCCTACTTTCTTCAGTTCATCCCTTTAGGCCAGGGATGCGATCTGAGCTTGGATGCCTTTGATCACTTTAGCATCGATTGAAAAGCCCTCATTTGAATGATCAATTTTAGGAGGTTCATTGTTGTTGTTCTCCTCATTTTCATAATTACTACCGGTTGTGTTATCATTCTTCCGGTTTGTTAGGAGCTGAACCAATATTTGCTGGATGTTGTCCAAGGCTTCTTGCTGGGCCTTGAAAGTCTGCTCATGTGACTCCATGCGTTGACGGAGATCATCATCGTGTTGTTATCAGCCATGTTGGCTGATACAAACCTTACCTGCACAGAGCTGTTGGTGGTAGAGGAAGCGTAGTCACTGGCTTCTTCTTCATCATCGTACCATTAGAATTGGTGTCTCAATGGTTCTGACAATATAGCTTCTAAAGAAGAAGGTTGACCATAATTATAGGGTATTATACCTTGGAAGGCACCCTTTCGTTCGATTAGAACCTGAACTAAGCCGGGGCTATAGTCGGGCCCTGAAAAACTGAATGAGGGAGTGTGAACCCCCTATTTTCTTCTTTGAGATCGTAATAGATCCCTTTCTCTGCTTATCATGTTGACAGAGGCAGCTGCGAGGTGAGGCACCTTTACTGTCTTCTTCTTTTGAGATTGGGTCTCTCAGAAGTTTGAACTAACAATCGGTTGAACACCTATTGCTGGCTTGGAGGAGAAGTTGTGAGATTGGTCCCAAATAACAGTGGACAGAATGTACCATCACAGGTTGACATCCCGCTTGTCCGCACTGGGATGGAGAGATGTAAACTGGCTCTTTGGAGAGGAGTTTTCACTTGTTGCTCAGATAATCCCGCAAGTCTGTGTTACCTGGGTCCAACTGATCCAACACGGAGACTTAGAGAAACTGAATATTAGCCCGCTTGGGTTAAGATACCCGGAGCTTAGCCCTCAAAGCTTTCTTTTTTGTGATAGGCGAAGCTAGGATAGTTTCGCCTGAAAGAGTAACGTTGAAGGCGAGCTTAGCTATGTTGTGCAGAGTTCTTCCTATGAGCGAGGCTGAAATAGCCTCGCTATTAGCACTCAATGGTGCTTCATTTTTAACCTCACGGCTAAGATCCTTAGCACTTAGTGCTTTAGTTCTAGCCTCACAGCTAAGAACTTTTTAGCGCTTAGTGCTATCAGTGGGAGCGACGCTGAATCAACAACGCTTTTAGCACACATAAGTGCTTTGGCCTTAGCCTCGCGTGATAGGCGAGGCTGAACTCTGCAAAGAGTTGAATTAGCTTCACGTGATGAAGCTACATGAGCATTTAGTGCTTTGGTTCTGCTGCTAGCGGCTAGCCTAGCACTGCCCAATAGTGCTGACAATGTAAGCAGGGCTGTTATAGCCTCGCTGTTAGCACAAAGTACTATAGCCTTTGCCTCGCGGGACATGCAGGGCTTAGCTCTGTGTAGAGCTGAAATAGTCTTGCAGTCAAAGACTACTTTAGTTTCGCAGGAAGCTGAATCAAGAGATCTATCTCTAGCCTCGCATGATACTACAGATTTTGCAATTCACATAGCCTTAGTAAAGGCTGTTTTAGGTTCACAAGGAACCTTTATAGCTTCACACATAGTGTTAACATGCTGGCGTGGGGTTATGTTAGTCTATGCTGAGACTGTGCTAAACTCGCATCGAGTCTATTTAGCTTCGCCTGAGACTGTAATAGGCTTGCAGAGATCTAATTTGTCTCAACAGATACTTGCTTCCAAGAGTTAGCCAGAGGAACTCTGGTTACACTGACCTCCCTGTGCTTGAGCACATGTAGGGGGATTGTGCTACCCCCAGAGAGAAGTTGTTCAAATCTCTCTTGATTAAACTGAATGACCATCGTCTCAATAATAGAGCGCATTGTGACACTTGATTCTCAGCAGTGGAGAATACAATCCCCAGAGGAGTCGCCATCTTGTTTTCCATTAAAAATTGATGAGGAAAAACTTACAAAAAGAGATCGAGAATTGAAATTTCAAGTAATTTTTTAAAGAAAGAAAAAGAAAAATATAAGTAGATCTTCTCTGAGATTTCTGGGGAAGTGTGCCGATAGGAGTCTGATCAATGAGCGATCAATCTTCGAATGCTACTGCTTAAGAATTCTTTCTCGCCTGGTTCCGGAGATTCCTTGAGAGGGAGGAAGATCTTAGGGTATTAGCACCCTGAATTGATTCTTGTAGGATTAGAGAAGTGATTCTCTGAATTCTTAGAAGTAAGAGAGTAAATATCTTGTTGGCTTAAGCTTTGAAGCCACCAAAGAAGCTTATGCTCTTCAAAAAGCCTCTTGGACTTGAATCTTTTTAAGACCATGAGCCTAGCCTACTAGTGGGCTATTTATAGGCTCAATAGGGAGTTATGATTCCCTGATTGTCTCCTCTTAATAAGGGATCATGACTGTAACTACCCCTTAACTCCCTCCACTAGGCAATAGGGAGTTATGATTCCCTTGATTGTCTTCTCTTAATGAGGGATCATGGGGTGTAACTACCCATTAACTTTCTCCACTAGGCAATACAGAGTTATGATTCCCATGATTGTCTCCTCTTGATGAGGGATCATGGGTGTAATTACCCATTAACTCCCCCCACTAACTTAATGGGGCATTTACTTATGCGAAGCTAGCCTCTGTAGGCGAAGTAGCCAGTTGAGGCAAAGCTAAGCATTTTAGCTCTTTCAGCGGAGTTATGCAAGCTTCAGGCAAAAGTAGAATTTAGCCTTTTGTGCGTTTGTGTAGAGCTTCAGGCGAAGCTATAATTAGCCTCAGGCGAAGCTAGAATTAGCTCTAGGCGAAGCTGTAAGTTAGCTCTCTGTAGAGTTATGAAGTGCTTCATGCGAAGCTATCAGGAAAGCTTCAGGCGAAGCTATAATTAGCTTCAGGCGAAGCTGTAAGTTAACTCTCTGTGGAGCTATGAAAAGATTCATGTGAAGCTATCAAGAAAGCTTCAGGTGAAGCCATAATTAGCTTTAGGCGAAGGTAGAATTAGCTTCAGGAGAAACTGTAAGTTAGCTCTCTGTGGAGCTATGAAGAACTTCATGCGAAGCTATCAAGAAAGCTTCAGATGAAGCTGTAAGTTAGCTCTCTGTGGAGCTATGAAGAACTTCATGCGAAGCTATCAAGAAAGATTCAGGCAAAGCTGTGAGTTAGTTCTCTGTGGAGCTATGAAAAGCTTCATGCAAAGCTATCAAGAAAGATTCAGGCGAAGCTGTAAGTTAGCTCTTTATGGAGCTATGAAAAGCTTCATGCGAAGCTATCAAGAAAGCTTCAGGCGAAGGTATAAGTTAACTCTCTATGGAGATCTTCAAGGTGAAGCTAGACAAACTTAGCCTCTCAGGCGAGGCTATCCCTTTGGGCTCATGCGATGCTAAGTGTTAAGCTAACTTAGCATCATAGGCCTGCTTAGGTCTCTTCGAAGGCAACCATGACTTACTGTCTGCTTTATTGGATCAGTAGAGTCTAAGTCGATGATTTGTCCTTCATGGATGGGCAGAAATTGATCGTCAACTTGTCTGTGACTTGTCTTTTGTAAATGTTAATAAGTTAGACATCGTTCAGACCAGTTGAAAAGCTATCTGAGAGTTTATCTTTTTAGAGTGTCAATAGTGATATTATATATTCCAATAAAATAGTACAAGTACACAGTTATCACAGACTGTAATATAATATTACATGAAATATTACATCACCCTCTAAATCAAGAGATCCAATAACAGGTCTCTCACCCTTCTTTCCTGAAGGTGTCAAAAGTATGATTTACAAAAAGATTTAAAGAGTAAAAAAACTTATAGATGCTTACAAGCAGCAAAAGAGGATCTCGAGAGCCGATCAGGAGGGACTGAAAGAAAAGAGCTACGGATGATCCACCGCTGATCCACCATGCTTCCTGAAAATCACCTAGAGGGGGTGAATAGGTGATGGCTATACTTAATGACAATTCAGAATTAAAAATAAATTAGCAATAAGTAATAACAAGATAGATCTTGCAAAAGAGCAAGCAATATGAGTGCAAGTAAAGAGAGTAGAGTTTAAAGAGATTGTGGACAATCGCAAACACAAGAATATGTTTCGAGGTTCGAGCTACTGCTCTACGTCCCCGCCTTCAACACGAAAAAGGATTTTCACTATGAGCGATCCCACCGGAGTATCAATCGTTTACAAGTTCTCATTAGAACTCTTTGGACACACTTGTCCCCTCTCACGGTGCCGCAACACCAACTTGGGGTTCACTAGCTCGCTCGAGGCCGCAACCTCTACAACTTCTCAATTGAAGAAAACGATGATCAACACTTGACCACAAAGATAGCTCACAAGCATAACCCTACAACCAAGATGAGAAAGTGAAACACTTGAAATTGTGTAGTGCAAATAGCAAGTAGAGAAGTAGGGGAAATGACTCAAGCTAAAACACCAAAATTTGGAAATAGTTGGCTCAAGAGAAAATCTTTTACAAAGATGCTAAACTTTGAAAAATTTTGATGTAAGGCTTGTAAATCTTATTATTAAGTTGTTTCACACTCTCACTATTTATATGGGAGGAAAACCAGGCTAGAAAATGCAATAGATCCGTTGGGGGAAGACCCAACTAAAAACAAAAGAGAATTCAGCCATTGGGAGCCTAGTCAGCAGAATTTTCTGCTTTCGGTCGACCAGTCGGTCGACCGCCAATGGTCGAATTTTCGACCGTTGGGAAAGCGGTCGACCGGACGGTCGATCGTGGATCCCAAACAGAAAGTAAAACTCTCGGTCGGTCGACTGGGCTGGTCGACCGAAATAAACAGAGAGCACTACTCTTGCTTCCGGTCGA
The DNA here is from genome assembly GCA_038442645.1 of Agave tequilana. Lineage (NCBI taxonomy): Eukaryota > Viridiplantae > Streptophyta > Magnoliopsida > Asparagales > Asparagaceae > Agave > Agave tequilana. The sequence continues at coordinate 65,286 of JAVJIF010001704.1, forward strand.
CCAAAGTACACGGCTGTACTTTGGTGCATGTCGATCGACCGCCCGGTCGACCGACAGAGCAGTTTTGCTCTGCCAGCGGTCGACCGATTGAGGGCCAAAAACAGATTTTTGAATATCTTTTTGAAGTCAAAAATTTTCAACAAAATTTCTTTTGACATGTAGATACAAAATAGAGTTCTAGGGCTTTGAGGAAGTAGAGTGTGATCATAGATCAACACCAAATAAAATAGAACTATATTTTGATAAAAAATCTTTTCTCCAAAACAAAAACTAGTTTTTTCAAAGCATGTTTTTCGAAACCTGATTTTCCAAAACTTATTTTTCTGAAACTCGGTAAGAAACCAGGTAACAGATTTTTGCTTGAAAACACAAGGAAATACGAAATGTGTGTGTGTGTGTGTGACAATCCAAAAGTTATCAACCTCTATCATCTCGGGTTTAACAAATGACTATAAATCTTATCTAAAATAGAAAATGTAAAGATACAAATCTTGAAATAGTCTTCTCGATATTGCTTGATCTTTGAACTTTTCTAGTGTGCTAGGCTTTGGGATCTAAATCTTTTTGGCTTTCAAATGTGTGAGTCTTGTGATGGAGCTGAAATGTAACATATGATTTTACCTGAAACTTAATTAAACAATTTTGTTAATACCTAACTATATATGGTTTGTTATCATCAAAACTAGGGCTAATGGTCTTTGTGAAAGTACACCTAGAGGGGGGTGAAGAGGTATACCGCTAATCTAATGAACTAAATGCGAAAATTAAAAACTAATTGTAACTACACTTAGTGCAACCAACGAGTGTAGCCGAATTCTCGGTGAAGAGCTCTGGACTAACTCCTCTTGATTCCTCTGAATAAGAGTTGAGGCGCTATATGAAGCTTTCGTGGTTAAGCACAAGTGAGGCACACACAAATAAGCCAAGCATATAATATGAATGAGCAATATGAATAGATGCAAGGCACAAATAAAGAGAGAGTTTAGAGTCAATGGATCAAACACAAACAACGAGATTTGTTTCGAGGCTCGAGCACCGAGCTCTACGTCCCCGCCTTCACCGAGAAGGATTTCCAATCCACTAACTTGTCCACCTAGGACTCCCACAAAGGAAACCTCCACCGAGAATTTGGGGCAAATACAACCGGGAGTACCGAACTCCTCTCTCAATCAATACAACCTCACCCAGAGGCAAAACAATCACCACCTCACACAAGAGGGGTAGGCCCTTAGCCAAACAATCCACAATCCACCTCTTCACAAGAGGGATACAAATCCAAACTCCACCTCTCACTAGAGGGAGCAAACCACAACCTCAACCTCTACCAAAGAGGGAGCAAACCACCACTCCAAATCAACCTCTACCAAAGAGGGATACAACAAATCAAGGAGGGTACAACACTTGGTGGTTTCCACAACCACAAACAAATTCTTTTCCCACAAATAAAAGATCCTATAGAAAGGATAGGAGATATAACTCAAGTGTGGAAAACAAAGAGTTTGGAAATTAAAAACTCAAAGAAAAACTCTAGGGAAAACTCTAGATAGAATAGACAATGAAGATCAAACCAATTCCCAAAGAATTTTCTTTTCAAAATGATTTTTCAACTCTTTTAAAAACAAATAGAAATGAATCTTTTTGGCTCTTAAAACACTTTTGAAAACTTGAATAATACACTAGGGAAACTTCGAATTTTTGGCTCTTGAAATCTTGGAGAAAATCCCATATAAATGGGGTATATAAAGCCCCAAACAAAAACTAGCTATTGAGCTGATTTTTCAGCTCTGGCGGCTGGCGGTCGACCGGCCCGGTCGACCGCCAACGGTCAAAAATTTGACCGTTGGAGCTTCGGTCGACCGTCCCAATCCAAAGAGCAATTTGCTCTCTGACCGGTCGACCGCCCGGTCGACCACCTAAGCCTTACGGTCGACCGGTCGGTCGACCGCCCCCACCCAAGAGTAGGGTATTTGCAGTCGGTCGACACTCGGTCGACCGGCCCAAGTGGCTGGCAAGCGTGCACGTTTTGTGCACGTCGGTCGACCGGTCTGGTCGACCGACTCTGGGTCTGGTCGACCGGCCCGGTCGACCGCCAGAAGCTGGCAGGCTGCATTATGGGACAGAAAAACTTAGTTTTTAATTTTTTAAAAATCTCATAAAATTCTTAAAAATCTACAAAAATAGTTTTATCATAATACATTGATATACAAACTTGTGTGAAAAATGTCAACACAAATTTCAAACTTTTTGAACCATTTTTGTGTCTTACAAATTTTGTCAAAAACCAAAAATGGTATTTTTTAGAAACCAAACTTTTAAAGGAAAATACGGTTTTTCTATAAACTTGTATAAATACAAAAACATGATACTTAAACAACTTTGAAGCATGTTGCATATGGACCTAAGTCCAATATACATGAAATAGATATATATATCATTGTTTTTGACTTTAATTCAAAAATTATGTTTTCTTAAAATACCAAAACACCAAAACTCATGAATAGGCATATCAAAATAAGTTTGTCTAAGATATGAAGCATGTATGTATATAGAACATATCTAATATACATTTAAACAATGTAAACTTGTATTGATACTATCTATTCATGAAAACCAATATCGGTTAAACCAAAACATGAAAACTAGAAACACGTGTGTGTGTTGTGAACTTGAGCATATCATACTATCTAGTCATTACAAATGGATCTAAAACATAAAACTAACTAGGTACTGAGGTCTTCTTGACGAACTCTGTCTTCAAGTTGACTCGATCCAAACTGTGATCCATGAGCTTGACTCCAACGAGTGCTATAAAAGATCTTGATGCTTGGGCTCTGGAATCACCATGTGAAAGGCTTCAAAATTCCTTTGTTGAAGGTAATCACCTACTAATATCTTGATTAAGGATCTGAAACTAAATATCACAAGATTATTAGTAAACATAACTACATGAGTTAATCATCATTAAAACTAGAGTGGAAGGTCTCTAGGCCAACAATCTCCCCCTTTTTGATGATGACAAAACTCATGGAGTTATATATGCATGGATTAAAGTTAAGCTTCAAGGAAGCTCCCCCTTAACTCATGCATAGCAATAAACAATAAATATATGCAATGAATATTAAATATGAAAATGTATTAACATGCATAAAACAATGAAATGTATAAAACATGTTTTGATATCAAATGAAATGTAAAACTATACCAAAATAAATTATTTTTTTTCATAAACATGTTCTTTAAATAACACTTTTGATACCAATATTAAATAATGCTCTTGATACCAATAAAAAATAAACTAATAAGAAAAACAAACTATATTTCTAGATACTAGTATACATGTTCTTTAATAGCAATATCAACAAAACATAAAACAAACATGCATATAAAACTCAAATACTTCTCCCTCTTTTTGTCAATCATCAACAAAGGGGTCAAAGAAAACAATAAAACATAATGTTCTCCCCTTTTTTGTCAAAAAACAAAAATGATATCAATAAGGGGTGAAATCAAAACCAATATGATACCAATTAAAAATATGTCAATGGAGTGCATTATGATACCAATTGAAAGTGAACATATAAAAATTTAAGAAATGCCAATACCAATTGAAAGTAAATAAGGCATTGACAACAAATCTCAATCAACACTTTTATACTAAAATGAAAACATATTAGGTAAACTTGATACCAATTGATAGTAAAAACAAATTGATACCAATTTTAAGTAAACAAATAAAATCTTGATACCAATTTAAGGTATTTTTCTTTATAAGCATATGATACCAAATTAAAAATCAATATTAATTTTTCAATCATTTTTCATCATAAAGTATGAGAATGAAATATAAAACCAATGGTAAATAAAATACCAATTGAAAGATGAAATACGAGTTTTCTCCCCCTTTATGAAATACTAAATAAAACGATGCATAAGCTTGTATTAGGATACCAATTGAAAACTGATCAATTGAAACATAATAGTCATTAAAAAATCAAGTTTTGGGTTATGCTAAGTTTAATTTTGCAAAACTAAAATTTGTGCTCAACGATATAAAGATATAGTAAGCAAAAATAAAGCATATATATGTATGAAAAATTAGATACCAATCGAAATTGATACTATTTAGAAGTGTAAGCATACATATTAAAAACATATATGAGTATACAAGAGAATGTCAATATTAATACCAATTGAAAAGATTCAATGATACCAATTGAAACAACAATAAGATCAAGTGTATATCTTATAGTTCTATCCACCCATTTCATGCACATGTTTAAAATGATTTTCAATATGAACATACAAGGTATGACGCCGAACCAACCGCCCGTAAATGGATAGGGTTTTCAAAAATAGGTTTGAAAATAAAATATGTTTGAAAACTTTACCATGTGAAGAATACGAACTAGTTAAAAGAAAAATTTGTAAACTAGTACGAAATCCTTCAAGTAAGGAATAAAACAAAAATATTTTCATAAAACATGAAACTCACATGATAACCAAAACTCAAGGTCAATGAAGCATGAATATGACTCATGAAAATAAAACATGAGTAAACAAGAAAGTTGAGTGTACAAATAAAATGTGAAGAACATAATCATGAAAATATTCAATTAAGCTCAATTATGAAAATTTCTTAAAACATAAAAATCATCAAAACGATTTAATCCTCAAGACATATGTATGTCATGTACAAACTAAAGAATACATACATATCTAAACACAACGAGTCCACAAAAAATATATGCATGAAGGCAAGTGGCTCAAAGGATGTATATGTATAGACAATAGTTTGGACTAGATAGACATATACATGAAGTTAAACATAAACATGAAAAACATACATAAAATGGGAATACAAGTTAAAATATAAGAGTCATCAAAACTAGGCTATACTAGTACATTTAATAAGCACAAATGAGCATTTAAGCACAAACATATAGAAGTCAATTTATGACTTACTAGATGTACAAGTATATATCCGAGTTTTAATGAAAATCAACATCTAAACATGTAATCAAATCATGAGGCATAAAACAAGACATAAATCAACATGATAAACATAAATAAGATCATTATGTAAATCCACATGCTATTAGAACTATGATATACATAATAGCTAAACAATAGTGAGAACATAACATATGGGTTCATATAAATATGGGTGATCTCAAATGCTATACATGTATGTCATAAGCCTAATTATCATGTCATTTATCATACTAATCAATAAACATCAAAACATGCTAATAAATAAAATGAAATGCATGTAAATAATAAATAGGAGTTAGAGATTGTTACCAAAACCTAGAAGGCAACTCTCCAAGTCTCCAAAATACGGTGGTCCTCTCACTAAAACTTTCCTTAAAAGTGATGCATCCAAATAGTCATCTTTAAGCTCGGAACGCATTCACCTCAAGGCACCATCGCTCTCACGTCGTGCAAGAGCCCACACCTACATCAAATACAATAGGAGTGGTTTTTGGTACCCACACTCTTTTGGGTCCATGGAGGTTAGTCCCTTTCCTAACCCAAACAAACTTATTTGCTAAATTTACATCATGTATACGATCATAGCAAAACTTAGTAAGGTGGCCCTTACGTCCACAATGTGTACAAGTGTACACATGAGCATGCAAGGTGTGATGGATGTGACCGTGGGAAGCATGTGTATGCCGTGGATGGTGTGCATGCAAAGATGAAACTTATTTCTTTCGAAACAAAGATTCCAAACTGTATGACTCAAAACACAATGGCTCAAAGTGGAACCCAAACAATCCATATTTTTCTTTATCAATTTTATATCATTTTCAATTAAAGAAAAAGTGGGGCATGCAATAGGTAAGTTAGGTGAAGCTACACTAGCATGGCAAATATGAGAAACAATATCATTTTGTAAAGAAATATTTTTCTTTAAACAATCTTTCAAATTTTTATTTTCAAAGAATCATTCTCTTTTATTACAAAATCAACTTTTGAAGATAAGTTTTTACTTTTCTTCAAAATTATTTTAGAATCATTTTTATTTTTCAAAAGTTCATTTTCTTTTAAGGCAAGATCTAGTTTAGACTTTAATGAATCCCTTTCATTAGAAATCTCCACTTTCTCTTGCAAAACAATCTCAATTCTAGAAGATAAATTTTTATTTTCTTCTTTTAAACCATGACTTTCTTTTTTCAAAAGTTTATATTTAGAAATCAAATTTTCACAATTTTTAGCAAGTTCATCATTCATTGCTTGTGCCTTTAAACATTCATTGCAATATGAACTAGAACTAGCATCTAGTTGAGATTCTGATTGTACCTGAAGGGAGTCATTCCCTTGGACTATGAAGCAATGTTCGTCGGACTTGTCTCTCCTTGATCTCCTCATCTTATTAATAATCTTTGGTAGCTCGGGAGAAGTCAAAATGCTCCATACTGCAAAAGCCGACTCATAATGAGAAAACACATGTAAATAATCTTTATGAAGTGATGTTCTAAGTACCTTTAAGGCTATTGCATTGACCTCTATATGCTTGCTATCACTAAGGTAGGATTCCTTGATAATGGCAAGGTGAACTTTATATCCTAGGGCTTTCAAATGACAACTCATCATAACCTTCCAAATCTCAAGTCTAGAAATATCAAACATAGGAGGGCTATCCATGAGAGCAAACTGTATGTGTGCAAATGCAAATGCAAATGTAGATTAGCTAGCCAAGATCTCAATCCTAGGTGGTTAAACCAAATATCAGGAGTGTAGGCTCTGATACCAATTGAAAGTACACCTAGAGGGGGGTGAATAGGTGTACCGCTAATCTAATGAACTAAGTGCGAAAATTAAAAACTAATTACAATTACACTTAGTGCAACCAACGAGTGTAGTCGAATCCCGGTGAAGGGCTCTGGACTAACTCCTCTTGATTCCTCTGAATAAGAGTTGAGGCGCTATATGAAGCTCTAGTGGTTAAGCACAAGTGAGGCACACACAAACAAGCCAGGCATATAATATGAATGAGCAATATGAATAGATGCAAGGCACAAATAAAGAGAGAGAGAGAGTTTAGAGTCAATGGATCAAACGCAAACAACGAGATTTATTTCGAGGTTCGAGCACCGAGCTCTACGTCCCCGCCTTCACCGAGAAGGATTTCCAATCCACTAACTTGTCCACCTAGGACTCCCATACAGGGAACCTCCACTGAGGATTTGGGGTAAATACAATCGGGAGTACCGAACTCCTCTCTTAACCAATACAACCTCACCCAGAGGCAAAACAATCACCACCTCACACAAGAGGGGTAGGCCCTTAGCCAAACAATCCACAATCCACCTCTTCACAAGAGGGATACAAATCTAAACTCCACCTCTCACTAGAGGGAGCAAACCACAACCTCAACCTCTACCAAAGAGGGAGCAAACCACCACTCCAAATCAACCTCTACCAAAGAGGGATACAACAAATCAAGGAGGGTACAACACTTGGTGGTTTCCACAACCACAAATAAATTCTTTTCCCACAAATAAAAGATCCTATAGAAAGGATAGGAGATATAGCTCAAGTGTGGAAAACAAAGAATTTGGAAATAAAAAACTCAAAGAAAAACTCTAGGAAAAACTCCAGATAGAATAGACAATGAAGATCAAACCAATTCCCAAAGAATTTTCTTTTCAAAATGATTTTCCAACTCTTTTAAAAACAAATAGAAATGAATATTTTTGGCTCTTAAAACACTTTTGAAAACTTGAATAGTACATTAGGGAAACTTTGAATTTTTGGCTCTTGAAATCTTGGAGAAAATCCCATATAAATGGGGTATATAAAGCCCCAAACAAAAACTAGCTGTTAAGCTGATTTTTTAGCTCTGGCTGCTGGCGGTCGACCGGCCCGATCGACCGCCAACGGTCAAAAATTTGACCGTTGGAGCTTCGGTCGACTGCCCGATCGATCGTCCCAATCTAGAGAGCAATTTCCTCTCTGGCCGGTCGACCGCCCAAGCCTTACGGTCGACAGGTCGGTCGACCGCCCCCACCCGAGAGTGGGGTACTTGCAGTCGGTCGACCGGCCCAAGTGGCTGGCAGTGTGCACGTTTTGTGCACGTCGGTCGACCGGTTTGGTCGACCGACTCTGGGTCCGGTCGACTGCCAGAAACTGGCAGACTGCATTATAGGACAAAAAAACTTGGTTTTTAATTTTTTAAAAAATCTTATAAAATCCTTAAAAATCCACAAAAATAGTTTTATTATAATACATTGATATACAAACTTGTGTGAAAAATTTCAACACAAATTTCAAACTTTTTGAATAATTTTTGTGTCTTACAAATTTTGTCAAAAACCAAAAATGGTATTTTCTAGAAACCAAACTTTTAAAGGAAAATACGATTTTTCTATAAACTTGTATAAATACAAAAACATGATACTTAAACAACTTTGAAGCATGTTGCATATGGACCTAAGTCCAATATACATGAAATAGATATATATCATTATTTTTTACTTTAATTCCAAATTATGTTTTGTTAAAATACCAAAACACCAAAACTCATGAATAGGCATATCAAAATAAGTTTGTCAAGATATGAAGCATGTATGTATATAGATAATATCTAATATACATTCAAATAATGTAAACTTGTATTGATACTATCTATTCCTAAAAACCAATATCAGTTAAACTAAAAACCGAAAAACCAAAACATGAAAACTAGAAACACGTGTGTGTGTTGTGAACTTGAGCATATCACACTATCTAGTCTTTACAAATGGATCTAAAACATAAAACTTACTAGGTACCGAGGTCTTCTTGACGAACTCCATCTTCAAGTTGACTCGATCCAAACTGTGATCCACGAGCTTGACTCCAATGAGTGCTATAAAAGATCTTGATGCTCGGGCTCTGGAATCACCATGTGAAAGGCTTCAAAACTCTTTTGTTGAAGCTAATCACCTACTAATATCTTGATTAAGGATCTGAAACTAAACATCACAAGATTATTAGTAAACACAACTACATGAGTTAATCATCATCAAAACTAGAGTGGAAGGCCTCTGGGCCAACACTTTGGGCCAACACTTCCCCTGTGCTAAGAATCTTCACGAGAGGGTCTACTATGTCCAAGATCCAGAATCTGGATATGCAGGTCTAGTGGTTATCAGAAAGTAACCCAACGAGTACATAAAATAAAGCCAAGTGGGATGTACTGGCAAACACATGTATACCAGGTAACGGATCGTGTATCCAAGTCATGCAAGCATAGAATAATCACCACCAATAACAATATGGAATTAACATAAAATTGCGTAAATTTAACCAAATTATTATATTATTATCACTCATCTGACCCGTATGTCTTGATATGTGTCCTGGCGTCCCTGAACACATACGTTCACATATAAGTAGGGCAATGTTGGCTATTAAAAACTGATGGGGTTCAGCGAATCATGTTTATATTAGTCATGCATACCCTGGACAACGACCTCAGGAGCCTTCGGTACTGAGTCGGACCCAGTCGCCAAGTTGTGAGGGATTTATTTGTATGCCCTGAAACATGAATGGAATTGGAGTAGGTTGCCAGTACACCCTACCGGAACACTTACTGGCCCTCAGGTAAAATTGAAGTTTCAGTTGCATAATATTTAACCATTATAAACATGTATCCATAGTGATTCCATCAGTTTTCTCCATTCCAGTGTAAGTTGTTCAATTATTACAGATTATGTTCATGATATTCGTTCTACTGGGATTAACATGAATATAATAACTGGAGGAACGACATGACACGTGGATGTAATCTTAGGGTGGGTACGTGATATCAATGTCAAGTCCCCATAAAAGATAATAATCATGATTCAGGTGATTAATTGGTCAGGTGTCATGTTAATGGGTGAAGTAATGAAGCATCACAACATCATATGTCAGAAATAAGCAGGTTATGCAACATGATATAGGAAAATAATATAATTAAATATTTTAAACTCTTCACAACCATTTATAATAATATTATTATAATTATAAAGCAACCAAGTGGAGCTGGGCACCCTGGAGTAAAGCTAGCAAACAACTATAGTCGCTAACGTGCTCGGCAAGGCTAACACGTGCGACGAAGCGAGCGTATGAACGTTGTAACACCCAGTTCCCAGAATACGTACCAAGATACGTATTCTGATTACTTGATCATATTCTTTCTATTTTCTCTCGAATTTATTTTGTTTTATGATTACTTATATCATCATTTGGTATTTGGATCGAATTCCTAGATTCAGAATCAGCCCGAGTCTGAACCGGGGACCCGATCCTAGTGTATTGATCAATTTGAAATTTCTGATATCATATTTGACCAGTTTCAGTTTCAAACACTATATTCTAAGATTTTAGATTTTTCTTAATTTTCTGAAATTTTTCAGAATTATTCTGCAAAATCTTCAAAACAGTTGTCGACCAGTGCCACTGATTGACTCTCAAATTTTTAACTTCTAAACAAAATTGAATTTCTAGAAACTACTTTCATAATACTTCTTAAAATCATATTTTCAATTTTAACACATTTTTAAAGATTTTTCTGAATTTATCAAAATTCGACTGTATTTGTTATCGACCGGTATTGCCGGTAGATTTCAAGACTTTTATTTTGAAAATAAGATTGAATTTCTTGAATCTGATTTCACCATATATCTTAATAAAATATTTCATTTTGATGATTTTTGATGCCTTTCTGAGTTACTTCATTTTTCAGGCTTTTACGGTATTTTCGGGAGTTTCTTAGATTCTGGAGTTTTACCCAGATAATTCTCTTTTTCAATTTTTCCTCCACTCATTCTTTTCCTTTTCCTTTTCTTTCTTTCCATATTCTTTTCTCCATTTTTCTCTACCACACAACTCCCCCAAAGTATCCTCTTTCTCCCCCACCTTTCTCTCTTGTAATATCGCTAGTTAATAATACTATATTTTTATTATTCTAAGAAATTATTTTTATTTTACTGGTTAGTTTATTACTATTTGTATTATTATTTGTTAAATTGATCTATGATTTATTTCATTTTTAAATATACAAATTATTTTAGAGATTAAATGATAATTTTGACTTTATATATTTACCATTATTACTTTTTAGCTTTTTAATTACTAATTAGTATTTTTCTACCAGTATGGTTATTATTATTACTTATTATTATTGTTGTTATTATTACTGTTAATTATCATCATTAGTAATATTAGTATTATTAGTTTTGTCATTGTTAAATAAAATTATTATTATTAATGTTGTTGTTATTAAGAAGTTATTACTACTATTATTGTTGTTCTTTTATTAATAGTTTTAGTATAAATATATGTACTTTGGTACTAGTATTATTGTATTTTATTTTTTCTTTTCCTTGATTCCTAATCCAACTCATTTACATAGACTGAAACCCAATAGGATCTCAACCCATACCTATGATCCGATCCTATAACCCAATATCCATTATCCTAACCCACAACCCAACCTTAAACCCATTCTATTAAGCCCAACATATTCAAACCTTAAACTCTATCTAATCAAATCCTAACAAATTAGATACAAATCCTAAACTATCTACATAATTCTAATCTCTAATTAATCTTACCTCTTGCTCTCCTCCCCCTTATGCGTCAAGCCCCTTGACACAACAGTCACCCCCTCATGGTGCCGCGCCATCTCGGGCCTCCTACTCAGATGCTCTTCTTTGCTGGAGCCTGCGAGCACCTCCCTTGCAGCCATGGCGCACCCCCTTACCAATGCCCTGCCGAGACCCCTTCGCTCCCCTCCTCAACAGCACCCCAGACTCCTTCGCACCCTCCTTCCCCTACCGTGCTGCCGAGGCTCTCTCCTTGGGCCAACACAACCGCATCACCCCGGAGATCACCACAACCCATACCCTCTCCTGTGGCAACCAACGCTTCCTCTCCAACTTCCGGTGAGCCTCCACGAGTCCTCTGACAGCTCCTCAGCAACCACACGACATCCCTATTAGCTCCTCCGTGCGCGCGTCCAACTTCGGTCTCCTCCGCGTCGCCCGCTGAGCACCGCCGGTGAGCCCTATGACCGTGAGACCCCTCCTCAGGTTCTCTCTTTCCCTCCCTCTTTCTCTCCCTGTTAATGGTTGTGTGTATAACACATTTATGTGTGTTATATTTGTATTAATATATTTTGTGTGTTTTTGTGGATGTTAATGCGAGCATGGACTAAGAGGTGTGTGCATGCGTGAGCGCCTGAGAGTGCACTTTGTGTAATGATATATGAATGAGTGTGTAGTTGTGTGCTTGTATGTGGGATGGCATCTTTCACCTCTCCGTCGATCGCCGTCGTTCCTCTATCCGCCGAGCTCCTCTGCGGCCTCCATGGCCTCTGTTGGATCCTCCGTCGGCGCGCCGCAAGTCACCCCAATGTGTTAGTCTCCCATGCCTCTCTTCAATTCCCTTTATAATTTTGCATGCTTGCTAATATATATATATATATATATATATATATATATATATATATATATGTATGTATGTATGTATGTATGTATGTATGTAAATGTAGGCGCATTAATATGTGTAGGGGTAAACATGTAATAATGTGAAAGTGTGTTTAATTGTGTGTGGATGTGTATCTGTGGGTTAGATTATATGCATAAGGATGTGTATGTGTGCATGCATGTATTTATATTTTGTATGTATGTATGTATGTGTAGTTTTGTATTAAATATGTGTAAGTATATAGTATGTATGTGTATACTTGTATGCATATGTGTGCCTGGTGTATGTATAAGTACATGTATGTGTATGTACAAGTATTTATGAGTATGAATGTGTATTACAACATTTCGGACTCGCTCGGCCGATCCGAACTCGGTAACGGGAGATTCAAATTTGTACCCATTCTGAACTCGATTGGACGATTCGAAGACCGATCCATGAGATGATCTGTAAATCACTACCTGTTCGTGCAGTAGAGACCAGAAGGTGATTCGGTTCCAAAACCGTGTCATTTCATGTGAGTGTTTGCTTTTGTCTTTTTCCTTATATAATTGTCAATAAGTACTTGTATTTTACTTTTATCATTTTATGTGACTGTCTGAGATATTTTATTAGTATTATCACTTGTATCATTTCATGGGACATTAGTGATTGTTCAACTTATTTGTGTAGTTGATATGAGCTTGTATCAATATCATTTTATGTGTTGGTAAATCATCGTTGTTGGCTTTAGCCTAGTATTGATATACCGTAGACCAGACTTGACCTTGTAACTGACCTACCTGTGATAAATCTTAGAATATAAATATATTGATCTTGAGGTTGATTGATTCTTGATTGAGGTTAGAGATTCATAATTTTATGTGAAGTAATTGTCGGACAAATTATTTAGCGATTATTCCGACCAGAACTCATTGGGATATTGAAGACGTGTTAGATATGACATTGCTTCATTGATAGACTGTTATACTGATACTTGGATTTGTGTATATCATAGTTAGAGTGAGAGTTGACCTGAACTTTATATTCTTTTCGGTAGATTCACGATTGATATTAGATGATCTAGTTTTCATATTGATCGAGGATGTGGCACTCTGATTTTGGATTATTGAAACAAGGACTTTCGGATTTATCTTGATGATATTGATTGAGTACTGATGATCTTATCGATGCTGGATATTAGATATAGAAATGATTGAGATGTTATATTGATCGAGGATGTTATACTCTTTAATTATGATCTTAATTATGGTTGAAAAGTCTGATTTTGAGGATATTCTATTCTTTTTTTGTGAACTCGGTATTCGTTGTTGATCTCGAGGATTCAGTGTTTCATGATTGGTTCTTGACTATAGAGGTTAAGTTATTATGAGTGTGATTTCATTGATATCGGTGTTAATATATATATTCAGAGTTTGATAACAGTTATTGGTGGGTTCTCAGTTATTGGTGACTTAGAGAATCAGAGTTGATTGATAGGGTGAGAGAATTGATTAATAATTTATTGAGATGGTGGTTTATTGTACAGGATTACTTTGATATGGATTGATGTTTGATATTCACAGTGATTGTTATTGAGACTACGAGTTGATGAACAGTTACTGATATTTATTTAGTACAGATGGATGAGATTTTGATTGATTCTAGATAGGACTGTACTGTAAGGAAGCAGTTCTAGATGAGAATTGTCTATTGAGCGGTATCTAGACTTGTTATTGCATTTTTCATGTTACTGAAAGTTACTGGGAAAGGATTGTTTGACCGTAGCACCCTGTATAGTTCTATTGTTCATCATATACACGGTTACTGTTACCGTTCACTGTTACTGATATTGTTCACCGTGTATACGATTACTGTTGACTGTTATACTGTACCATTACTATCACCGTATCGTCCCAGTATTATAAATAACATGGATATTGATTGTCATGACCAAATTAAATAATAATTAAATGGATAACTTACACTGGGATTAGGAAATTGATGGAGACATCGTCTGTATTTTGGGTGGATCTAGGATACAGGTTGCGCAGTCGACTTATGGTTCCACTGTAGGGTTCCGGGGGATGACTGACATCCCATATATATATTGTTCCATAGTGTTACTGTGAGTACTGTTTCACAGTGATACTGTGAGTACTGTTACTGACTCCTGCGGTAGGGCCTGGTTCAGCGCCAAGCATCTGAGTCGTGGTCCTGGGTATGTACGAGACCCACCTAAAGCATGGACAATGTCTCTAACCAATCAGTTTCAATAACATAAGACCCTGGTTGACACGTGTAGTAGGAGTAGTATGGGATACGTGTTCACTGACTTAATTAATATTGATAAACTATTATTATGTACTATAATGGACTGTACTTACTTGACTGAATATCATATAAGTTATGATAGATATTTGATTGTACACATGATCAGATCGTAAACCAGACTAGTGACATATGTTAGGTTATACATCTTGATATTAGTTGTTTGTCTACAGTTGTATTAATCGCCTTTTATCTGCAGACTTATTTCATGTTATTGTTATTCAGCTATCTTTTATTTTCAACTTTAGACCTATTATTATTTTGTATATACTGTTTATATGCACGAGCACTTTCCCTTTTCTTATGCACTCATTAGGTCGCTTCTGACGACCCTGGATTCGCACGTCCAGGATTTTGGACACCTTCTTATTGTTCAGGTGTTTATGTAATCGTATGCTTTGCGAGGAGCTAGAGTTTCTCTATTTTTGATTCTGATATTCTTATCTTTTTTTATTCCTACTACTATTCTTTGATTCCCGTTTATTACATTTAGATTCTATTCTATTCCTTATTTCATCTGAGATCATGTGTAGTTATTATATGTATTATAGCAGTGATCGTTGATTATTATGGTTTAGATTTATAACTTGTTCAGGTTACTTTCGACTTAACGTGTATACGTGGGTATTTTTCTCGCGTATATACGTCACCTACTCTCGTTGTGACTCCTTTTCTACATATTTTGGGAAGCGGATCGTGATATCTCTCCTCCCTAACAAAGGCTGGCCGAAACCCGATGCGAGGCTCAGCCCTATGCAAGTCTCCCCGGTATGCAACACAGGGCTCATCCACTTCTCTCTCTGTCATTTAATTTCTCTCTAATCAATCACAATCACTCACATCACTTAATCTCTCTCCTCTGCCAAATGTGACCCTCATCCCTTATCTGGACGCGGACCTGAGCCCCGCGTCTAGGCTCAACCCAGTGGAGACGCGGACCTCGATCCTTGAGACAAGGATTTCATTTAAAGAGATGCGAGTCTCTTTTGCAAAAACCTCACACCCATTTATATGACACCCCTCTCTCTCTTTTATTTTTCTTTGCTTTTTCTTCTTCTTTCTTCTTCAACCTAATGCACCAGCAACCATTTCTGGCCG
The DNA here is from genome assembly GCA_038442645.1 of Agave tequilana. Classification (NCBI taxonomy): domain Eukaryota; kingdom Viridiplantae; phylum Streptophyta; class Magnoliopsida; order Asparagales; family Asparagaceae; genus Agave; species Agave tequilana. Next base: position 81,156 of record JAVJIF010001704.1, read on the forward strand.
GAGAGCTTCCGGCGAGCCCCACCATTCTAGCGACCATCTTCTCCTTCTCTCACTCTCTTCCAAATACTCTATTCCCATTATCACTTCACAACACCACCACATCCATCACCATTACACCCATCACCATAATTTTCTTACCATCTCCGCCACCACCACCACCGACAAACTTCCTTCTTCGATGAACTCTTCCATTCTAACCACTCAGCTTCCGAAACCCCACTTCAACAAACCCCATTTTCACCACTTTACACTACACTTACACCATCTTCTGCTCCTCCTTTGGGGCCCACCTGACCGCGCCGCCCTTATGCGCCCCCCTGGCCGCGCCGCCGATGGCGGCCTCGTCCCCACCGGCCACCATCACCCCTCTCCTTCTCTTCTTTCCTTTCCTTTCCTTTTCTTTCTTTCTTTCTTCTTTCTTCTTACCTATTAAACTGAGAAATCTCTCTCCCTCTCTCTCGTTCCTCTCTCTCTCTCTCCCCCCCCCTCCCCCTCCCCCTCTCTCGTATTCTCATGCTCTCACCCTCAAACTCTTACTCTCTTTGTCCTGCTCTCTTATTCTCTCACTCTTGCTCTCTTTCTCTCTCTATCACTCTATCTTTCTCTCTCTCCCCCACTCTCTGCATCTCACATTCTTTCTCTTCCCCTCTTGCTCACCCTTGCGTCCAGTGAGCTACCTCCGCGTCTGAGCCCCCAATGTTTGCGTCTCTCACGTAACATTACTGAACACGGAGCTCACACCCGCATTCGCTCCCTCACCTCCGTATGCGCGCGAGCATCTCCCTCCTCTCTCTAATTGTAGTTCTGGTTTAATTCCCTCTCGTTCCTATTAATTTTCTCTCTCCTCTCCTTTATTCTCTCTCTCCTCTTTATATTTATATATATAATATATTATATTTTAATAATATTTGAATGCGTATATGCATTGGTTACATGGAGTGTCGGGTTCGGGATTTTCATAGTGTTTTCATATTTAGCGAGTGTTCTTGCTTCCTTTTCGGTTGTCCCGCTTTGTCGGGTTGATTTGTATTCGTGTAATTGTATAATCATTGTATCGATGGATTTGTATTTGTATCGGTGATTTCGTATTTGTATTGTACCGGTAGGGTGTACTGTATTTTGTATGAGGAATGTTTGTAATAATATAGGTGATATATATATTCTTGTGTTTGGCACTAACATTTTGTGCAGGTACATATACAGCCTCCGGTCTTAACCACTTTGTGATTTTTTACTATAATCTCCAGGTTTAATCTCTCTGAGATTTTTTAAAGTACTCTGACTTTCTATATGCTATGCCTAGTAGGTGGGCCTAGCATTAGCACTTTGATGCTAACTCCATTCGAGCGTAATTACTCCGTGAGCGCGGTTTCACCATGCGCGGTGGTATAGTTCATATGCTCGCTCCGTTGTGTGCGTTTAGTCATGCCACGAGCGATAATTACGTCAAACGTGATGGCGTCTAGTACCGTACGTTAGCTTCGCTCTAACTTTGCTTAGCTCCGCTTGGATGATTTCGCTTGCTTACTTATCCACTTACATGTTGATGATTTAACTAATTATCTTATTAATGGTTGTGAAGAGTTTGAAACTTTTCTTGAACTATTTTTCAAAGAACTGTATTGTTTTCGGGTTTCATACTGATTTTTTGCATCGATATCGTTTTTCCATACCATGTTATTCGATCGTTGATATCTGCTGTTTATCGCTTGTCGTGTTTTCACCGGATATGCTAGCACTTATCATGCTACCACTTGTATGTTATTACCTGACAACTGTCTTGCTAACACTTGACTTTTAATTATCACATTATGGGAATATAACAATTGATATCCTAACACATAAATTTCAGTACACATGTACTCATGATACTCCTGGTATGCTTCTACACATTCCTATAATTTGATAATTAATTAATAATCTATAAAAAGGACAACTTATATCGGGTCGAAGGAAACTGATGGACTTCAATTGGTAATATGTTTACAGTGGTATTAGGTATGTTGTGCAACTAAAACTTTGGTTCAACTTGAGGGTTTTAAGGTGTTCCACGGGGTGAGTTGGAGCCCGGATTACTAATTCATGATAGGGCATACAATAAAACCCTCTAATACACCTAGAGGCCAGTCCGTACACCAGCGGCAGAACACCATGGGTCATGGTCCAGGGCATGTACGTGACCCACTATGAGCATAACCCATTGGTTTCGTATCATTTTCCAATAACCAACTCGACTTACTTATATATGGATGTATTTGTACCGGTAATACATAACTAGATATATGGGTTGGACGAGTAATAATAATAAAAAACTAACTAATAATTCATTGTGTTGTTTTGCAATTTGGGTTGCATATATTTAAATTACGATAACGTGAAATATACGATATATAGATGAGAGTTTCCTTATTTGGATTATTTCTTTGACGTACTTATCTCATGAAACCGTAATCTGGGTTGTATCACTGGTTTTCTATATTTGCTTTCATAAAATTTTAATTTGGATTTCCAATTTTGTTTTATTACTATTATTATTATTCTATATATATATTCTGGTTTATCACCTGTGTACTACTCCACAGATCTTCTGCTGTTACCATATTGTCCGTAATTAGCCTCTTGCTTAACATTACACTTGTACTACTGTACTTAACTTCCTGACTTATTTACTCTTGGTTTTATACAGATTTTTTAGTTACCGTATAATCACTGTTTCTTTCTGATTCATACAGTTCTCTTATACTATTATTGTGGACAGCTCGAGTTGGGTTTACTCAGTCAATGGAGACATAAGGTTGAAAGTACACCTAGAGGGGGGTTGAATAGGTGTAATGCTAATTTAAGACAAATAATGCAGAATTTAAAACTAAATGCTAAACAGACAACGTGTAACTAAGAGTAAGTCTGAATTCCCTGTGAAGGGCTCTAGAACTTCTCCTCACGATTTCCTTAAATTAAGAATTGAGGTGCTTCAATAACTCTCTTGGTTGAACACAAGTGTGAGCACACAAATAATATCAAGCATGTATATAAATAAGCAATAATAAAAATGTAAGATATGAAGAGTTGAGAGTTGAGAGAAAGATCCAAACGCAAACACCAAGATATGCTTCAAGGTTCGAGTCACCGCTCTACGCTTTTGCCTTCACACTGAAGTATTTTAACTATCCACTATAGGATCTTTCACAAAGAGACCTCCATCGAGGAATTACAAATACAATTAAGGAGTACACATCTCCAACTCTCGCACCTCTACGCAAGAGGGTAGGCGCAAAGCAAAGAAAAAAAATACAACTTAGTGATCTAATGATCACAAATAAGAACTTGGTGATCTAAAGTGATCATAAACAATTTTCTCACAAAACAAAGATCCTAAAGGATAGACTTCAAATTGAGTGGCTCAAGTATGTGACAAATCAAAGTGTTTGAAAAAGAAACCACAAAGAAAACACTCGAGAAAAACTTCTTGTTAGATATGAAAAATGAAGAACAAAATTGAGTTCTCAAAGGATTGTTTTTCTTTGATTTTTCAAAACTTTGAAACAATAAAAGATAAGAGTTTTAGCAAAAAAACTTCTTTTAATAAACTTGCTAAAAAACACTTAAGAAGATGGAAAATTTGGCTCTTGAAAATCTTGTCTAAAATTAGCCAAGTGAGCCCATATTTATAGGGTTTCTAAAATATAGCCGTTGGGGTCCAAAACCAGGCCAGACAGGCCTATCGGTCGACCACCCGATCGACCGACCAATGGTCAAATTTTTAACCATTGGGCCTGTCAGTTTACTGGCCGGTCGACCGCCCCAAGGCAAAGGCCAATCGGTCGATCGCTCGGTCAACCGGGACAACCCGAGACTAGGGTCGACCGAACGGTCGACCACCCTCTTGCTAAGATCAACCAGTCGGTTGACCGGTCTAAGGACATGGGCATTGTGCACATTCTGTGCATGTCGGTCGACCGAGCCAGGCTTCGATCGATCGGTCGGTCGACTGACAATAGTCCCAAAAAAGTTTTTATAGGACTTTCAAATACCTTTAAATTCTTATAAAATCTCATAAAATTCACAAAAATAAGTTCATGTAAGCACATGAAATACAAACATGTTTGATCAAAGATTAAGGCATATTATATACAATTTGAACTATTTTTGAGGCATAGAATGTTTAAGCTTTAAACAAAACGGTATTTTCCAAAAATTAATTTTGAAATGAAAAATTGATATTTTCTCAAACTTGTATAAATACACAAACAAGATATTGAAACACTTTTGAAGCATGATGTGCATGAATATGATTCAATACACATGGTAAATGATATATACTTGTTTTTGACATTAAATATCAAAATAAGTTTTGTTAAAAACAAAACTTGAAACCATGAACTAGATATATTAAAATAAGTTTTTCTAAACATATGAAGCATAGATGCATATGGAAGAAATTTAACATGCACATAAACCATGTAAACTTGTTTTGATAAAATCTATTCATGAAACTATAAGATGTATTCTTGAAAACACAAGCGGTTAAACTGAAATGTAAAACTATTTACGTGTGTGTATATACTGGAGCATATTAAAACCAAACTATTCTTATATAAGATCTAAACACTAAACTAAATAAACCTAGATACAAGTCTTCTTCCCCAAGTCAACTTGATCCAAACACGATCCATGAGCTTGACTCCTCTTGAGTTCTAGATGTGATCTTAAAGCACGAGCTCTTAAATCAACATGTGAAAGCTTTGAAACTTGACTTCATGTCTTTGTTGAAGCTAAACACTAACAATGATCTTGATCTATATCTAAAATTTAGTAAACACAAGATCATTAGAAATATAACTTCATAAGTTAGTCATCATCAAAACTAAGGTGAAGGGCCTTTGGGCTAACAATTTTTCTCTTTTTGATGATGACAAAACTTACGAGGTTTTATATGCATGGATTAAAGATAAGCATCATAGAAGCTTTCCCTTAACTCATGCATAGCATAAAATATGAAGATATTCAATATATCCCAGATACCAAAGATGTTCAATAAAGCTCATAAACAAAAACACATGTATATAATATATTCAATGGAACTCAGATACTAATAAAACATGTAGACTAAGATACTAATGGAATGAATATGTAATAAGAGTTTTGGATATCAAAATCGTAATAACATATGCATAATAATAACATATGCATAAACACAAATAAACACACATATAAACTCTCAATTTCTCTCCCCTTTTGTCAATTCATCAACAAGGGTTGAAGAAAAACAGACATGATAAAAGTATATGCGATATAAATTCATGAAGAGGAAAGACACCAAGTTAGCTCCCCCTGTATACATGTATTATATGAAAATAGAGATGACTAAAGCCTAACCCATATAAGTATAATATACAATATATAGTTGGAGATGATAAGCTCTCCCTACACACGTGTACTATATAAAGAAAAGATTTCAAGCTCTTCTTTATATACCATACTCATCATATATATAAAGGAGATGTTAAGCTCCTTTTGCATATAGGCAATACAAACCAAAACAAAATTTTTTATACCAATAAAAACATATTTTTATATTAATTGAAATAAATTAATTGAAAAAGAAACAATCTTTTTACCAATTGATACCAATTGAAAGAAATGTTTTTAAATTCAAAGATACCAATTGAAGGTAAAACTCTAAACCATTTTGCAATATAGATACCAATTATAAATATTACCAATATTGAAAATATCTTATATCAGTTGAAAGTTATTGATACGAATATAGAAAATGTAAATATTTTCTAAAATAAAATCTTTTTCTGAAAAAGATGAGAGTAAGATACCAATTGGAAGTATATGAAATACCAATTGAATGTAAAATCAAGAATTTTTCTCTCTCTTTTTGAAATACCAATGAAATTAATGTATAAGCTTGCAAAAGATATAAATTTAACATTTAAAATTAAATCAAGTTTAGTATAAAATCAACTTGTGCTATAAAAATATATGAAACAATGTTGATCTTAGCACAAAAAGTATATATATGTATGTATGATCAATTTAAATACCAATTGAAATATGATGCATACATATATATAAAAATCAATTTTCATGATATTTATGTGTATAAGTCATAACTATCACCCTATCATGCATATGTTTAAAGAGATTTTCATTAAGCATACATGACATGATCTCCCAACCAACCACCCTTAGAGGATAGAAGTTTTCAAAAATAATATTTTAAAAATAATTTTAACATAGGTTGAAAACTCTACCAATTGAAGAATATGAAACTAGTTTTATGATAATTTTAAAAATTAGTACGAAATCCTTCAAGTAAGGAATAAAAACAAATATATAACCCATAGAAATATGCTAAATATATAATAATTTGACACTCAAAGAGTTATGAAGCACATATGAGCTCATGAAATTAAAATCATGAGTAAACACAAAATATAGAGTGCACAAGAATCATGTAATACATATAATCATGGAGATAGGGCAATGAAGCTAAAAAAATGAAATTCTTTTTCATCAGAATCACATAAAAGATTTTAAAAACTAAACTTCAAGATATATGTATATTTTATCAAAACTAAAGTATACATATTTATTCAAAATAGAATTAAGTTTACAAAAAAGTACATGGCATGTAAAGTAAGTGGCTTAAAGATAGAACATGTATAATAAGTAGTTTTGATAAAATTTACATATACTTGAAGCTAAACATAAAAACATGTACAAAATAGGGAATACAAGTGTAAATGCAAGAATCATCAAAATTAGGTTATACAAGTACATGTAATGAATACACATGAGCAATTAAGTACTCAAATATAATAATCAAGTGTAACTCACTAATTGTATAGTATAAGCCAAGTTTTAATAAAAATTATATCTGAACTGTAATCAAAATATGAAACAAAAACACCAAAACATGATTGAAAAATAAATATAATCAATAGTGTAAATGCAAGGCCTATTATAAAAAGAATATGGATACATAGCTAAACATAAGTGAGAACACAAAAATATGAATTCATATAAATATGGGTGTATCTCAAATACCATCTATATATATCACAAGTCTAATAAGCACACATTTAAACATAATGAACAAGAAAACTAATACATGCTAACAATCAACAATAAGAAAGCATGTAAATAAAAAAGGAGTTAGAAATAGTTATCAAAACCAAATGAACTAGTCTCTAGGTCTCCAAACCATGGTGGTCCTTCCACAAACCTCTCTTGAAAGTGATGCATCCAGAAATATGATCATTTAGCTCGAAATGTATCCACCATCAAGGCACCAATACTCTCACGTCTTGTGAGAGCCTATACCTACATCAAATAAAATAGGAATAAATTTTGGTACCCAAACTTTCTTGGATCATGGGGGTTAACACCTTTTCTAACCCAAACATTCTTACTTGCAAAATTAGAAATATTTAATCTATCATAAATTTTTTGTAAGGTGGCTCTTACAACCACAATGTGTGCAAGTGTATACTCTAGCATACATAGTATCATGTGTGTGAGCATGAAAAGCATGTGTATGCTGTGGAGGGTGTGCATGCATATGTGGAGCATGTTTCTTGTGAAATATAGATTCTAACTTTTTGTGGTTCATGACACAATAGCTCAAAGTGGAGCTCAAATAATGTACACTCTTCTTCAACAAGCAAATATCATTATTCATAGAAGAAGAAGATGTGGTGCAAGCATGAGAAACAAAATTCTTTTCACAAGAAGTTGAAGCTATAATAGCATGGCAAAAATGAGAATTTAAATCATTTTTCAAAGAAACCTTTTCCTTTGAAACACAATCTAATTTCTTGGAAATCAAAACAATTTTTTTCTTCAAAGAATCATTTTCTTTTAAAATAAATTCAAGTTTTGAAGACAAAAGATCATTATTTTTCAAACAATATCAAAATCATTTTTATTTTTTAAAATCTCATTTTCTTTTAAAACAAGTTGGAGTTGAGTATTCAAGAAATCCCTTTCACTTGAATTCTCAATCCTCTCTTTCAAAATCAAATCAAGTTTTAAAAATAAATTTTTTTTTAAATTCAAAACTTTTGCTTTTCAAAAGTTTATATTTAGAAAGCAAGTTTTTATAAAATTTGAAAAGCTCTTCATTTAAAGCATGTGCATCCATAGCATTATCATCAATGAAAGAGCAATCACGATCATCTAGATGAGTATTCAAAGTTATCTCAAGGGAGTCATTCTCTTGGACCATGAAGCAAGTTTGGTCGGACTCATCTCTTCTTGGTTCTCTCTCCAAAATATGTGAAGCCTGTTCCTTAGGAGAGGTCGATGTGTTCCACACTGCAAAAGCGGAATCAGAATGAGAAATAATAAATATGTTTTTTACTAAGTGTGTGCTTAAGTGCATTTTTGGCTTATGCATTAGCCTCAAGGTACTTGTCATTACTAAATATGATTTCTTGGTAGTGGTAAGATAAACATGTAATCCTAAAGCATTTAGGTATGCACTCATCTTAAACTTCTATATATCAATGTTAGAAACATTATGCATGGGCGGTGCAAGATAATTCATGAGTGCAATGAATATGTGTGCAAAACAAATAACTAGATTAGCAATACAAAGGTCACACTTGTAGGTGGTTAAACCGAATATCAGGAGCGCTAGCTCTGATACCAATTGAAAGTATACCTAGAGGAGGGTGAATAGATGTAGTGCTAATCTAAGACAAATAATATAAAATTTAAAACTAAATGCTAAGCACACAATGTGTAACAAAAAGTGAGTCTGAATTCCCCGTGACGGGTTCTGAAATTTCTCCTCACGATTTCTCTAAATTAAGAGTTGGGGTGCTTCAATAGCTTTATTGGTTGAACATAAGTGTGAGCACACACACAAGCATGTATATGAATAAGCAACAATAACAATGCAAGATATGAAGAGTTGAGAGTCGAGAGAAAGATTCAAATATAAATACCAAGATATGTTTCGAGGTTCGAGCCATCGCTCTACGTCCTCGCCTTCACACATAAGGATTTCAACTATCCACTATAGAATTTTTCACAAAGGGACCTCTACTGAGGAATTACAAATACAAATAAAGAGTACACAACTCCAACTCTCATATCTCTACACAAGAGGGTAGGTACAAAGAAAAGAAAGAAATACAAATTCGTGATTCAGTGATCACAAACAAAAACTTGATGATCTAAAGAGATCACAAACAATTTTCTCAAAAATAAAGATTCTAAAGGATAGATTTTGAACTAAGTGGCTCAAGTATGTGAGAATCAAAGTGGTTGAAAAAGAAACCACAAAGAAAACATTGGGGGAAAACTTCTTGAAAGATATGAAATATTAAGAACAAAATAGAATTCCCAAAAGGTTATTTTTCTTTGATTTTTCAAAACTTTGAAACAATAAAAGATAAGAGTTTTAGCATAAAAACTTCTTTTAAAAAACTTAAAAAATATTGAAGAAGATGGAAAATTTGGCTCTTGAAAATCTTGTCTAAAATTGGCCAAGGGAACCTATATTATAGGGTTTCCAAAATATAGCCGTTAGGATCCAAAACCAGGCATGTCGGTCGACCGCCCTGTCGACTGGCCAACGGTCAAATTTTTGACCATTGTGGTTGTTGGTCTACCGGTCGGTCGACCGCCAATGAGGCAAAGGCCAATCGGTCGACCGGGATAACCCGAGACTAGGGTTGATCCAGTCGGTCGACCGAACAGTCGACCGATCCAAGGACATGGGCATTGTGCATGTTCTATGCACGTCGATCGACTGAACGGTCGACCGAGCCAGCTTCGGTCGATCGGTCGGTTGACTGACAGCAGCCCAAAAACAATTTTTACGGGATTAAAGTTTAGACTTTTAAATACCTATAAATTCCCATAAAATCTCATAAAATTCATTAAAAAACTTCATGTAAGCACTTAAAATACAAATATGTTTGATCAAAGATCAGGGTATATTACAAACAATTCGAACTATTGTTGACACATAGAATGTTTAAGCTTTAAACAAAAACGGTATTTTCAAAAACTAATTTTGAAATGAAAAACCGATATTTTCTCAAACTTGTATAAATACAAAAAAAAGATATTGAAACACTCTTGAAGCATGATGTGCATGGATAGAATCCAATATACATGGTAAATGATATATACTCGTTTTTGACATTAAATATCAAAATAAGTTTTGTTAAAAATAAAACTTGAAACCATGAACTAGATAAATCAAAGTAAGTTTTTCTAAACAAATGAAGCATATATGCATATGGATGAAATCCAACATACATATAAACCATGTAAACTTATTTTGTTTAAATCTATTCATGAAACTATAAGATATATTATTGAAAACACAAACGGTTAAATCGAAACCAAAAACTATTTAAGTGTGTGTATATACTTGAGCATATCAAAACTAAACTATCCTTACACAAGATCTAAATACTAAACTAAACAAACTTAGATACAAGTCTTCTTCTCCAAGTCGACTTGATCCAAACATGATCCATGAGCTTGACTCCTCTTGAGTTCTAGAAGCGATCTTGAAGCGCGAGCTCTTGAATCAACAGGTAAAAGCTTTGAAACTCGAGTTCACGTCTTTGAAGCTAAACATCAACAATGATCTTGATCTATATCTGAAACTTAGTAAACACAAGATCATTAGAAACATAACTTCATAAGTTAATCATCATCAAAACTAAGGTGAAAGGACTTTGGGCTAACAAAGGTATATGGTATATAGATGTGGGTTTCCTTATTTGGATTATCTCCTCGAGGTATAAATCTCATGAACCTATCTACTGAGCTCGTACAACTGATTTTGTCACATCTGTATATAATATCATTTGATGTCTCATTCATGTTCGGGTGTATATGCTCACGACATGATTTTCAATATATGTTTTTGATTCGGATTATCGATACACGTGTACTTATCCCCGCATGCCACTTGGAGTTCATCACACCATTCGTTGGGGAGTTTCTGACTCCTTTAAATCTACATGTTTAGATCCTAGAGCTTGGAGCTTGTGTATTCTCCCGATTGTTGATCAGAGTGGCACAGTAGAAGTATGGATCATCGACAGACCGTCTTGAGTCTTTTTCTTCCAGGCCCCATATTTGTCTCTTGAGTTTTGCTGTTGTCATTCGTGAGCATCTTTTGTTCTATTTATAATTGTATATCTCTTTATATTCTCGCATTTACGCCTATTAGTGATGTAAAATTCTTGTAAAATTGTGTCACAACTTGTGATAACTTTGTAATTGTACTAATTTATTGGAAGGTATAATACACCACGTACTTTCATACTCTGATTCTTGCCTGTACTGATGCTTAACATATATATGTGAGGGTATTTCTGACCTACTTATATACGTCACAATATCGTTTCTGTACCCGCGAGATCGGGGCGTTATAGGATAGTATCAGAGCTTAAGCTTCACATTCGCAGTACAACTAGTTGGCAAATTAATGGTAAAAAAATTTACAACTGGAATGCATGAGTTCTCGTTATACAATTCAACTATAAACACAAAGTTATCTATTTCTTCTTGATCGTCCTACCTTTGATTCCTGAATTCATTTCATTTTTCACTATTCCGATTTTCGTAATCTTTATACCAACTTAAGATATCGGTAGACTAGTGAGGTAGCAACAATATAGATGTGGTTCATTTTAATCTTATTCTGACATTCTTCAATTCTAGTATACCATACTGTCTTATATCGGGTAATTCTTCAGCTTCATATTCTATTCTATATATATATATATATATATATATATATATATATATATATATATATATATATATATATATATATATATATATATCTGGACATTTTATGGGGATTAATACAAAAAGTGGGGTAGTAATCACTTATATAATCAGATATACTGTATCACTACATAAGAGGTGATGGTATGAAACAACTTCCGAGTTCAGGGCTTTAGTCAGATAATGCTAGAGTATTTTCTATTTATATTTCTCCAGTAATGATCACAATCTCTTCTATCAACTTCAGAGAGCTCAGAGAGTGATCTGAAATCACTTAGAGGGGGGTGAATAGGTGATAATGCTAATCTATGAACTTAATGCGGAATTTAAAAACTTAATGCAATACACACTCAAGTGCAATCAACAAGTGATGCACACACAACCAAAACAAGCATATAAGTATGAATACACAATAAGGAATGATGCAAGGCACAAAGTAAAGAGAGAGAGTGAGAGCCAATGGATCAAGTGCAAACAACAAGATATGTTTCGAGGTTCGAGCCCCTAGCTCTACATCCCCGCCTTCGACACACGAAGGATTTTCAATCCACTAGCTTGTCCACAAAGGACTCCCACCGAGGGAACCTCCACCGAGGATTTGGGGCAATCACAATTACAAGGAGTACCCAACTCCTCTCCTTACAAACACAACCTCCTCCTTGAGGCACAACTCCAAGCCAACAACAATCACCTCACAACTTGAGGGATTTCCACAAACCAATACAAAGATCACCTCACACCTTGTGGGATACAACCCAAATGCACAACCTCCTCAACACAATGAGGGAAAGGCACTAAGCAAGAAATGGGTTTACAACTTGGTGGTCTAAACAACAACCACAAACAATTTCTTTCTCCCACACAAAGATCCTATAGATTGAGAAAGTAGATGTAGCTCAAGTGTGAAGAAAACCAAAGGAATGGAAATCAGAAATCACAAAGAAAATCCTTGGGAAAAAACTAGAAACAAAGATATAGAAGTTCAATTAAACACTTTTCCCAAAAACCCTTTTCTTTGTTTTTCCAAACCCTAGCAAAATCACCAAATAGATTGTTCAATAAAAGTACTAAAACTTCTTTTTAATTGCTGTGAAAACACTAGAGAGTCAGGAAAAATTCGCACTTAAAAGCTTAGAGAAAAACTCTTTCAAATGGGGTATTTATAACCCCAGAAAATTATAGCCGTTGGCAGCAGAAACTGCCAGAAATGACCCTCCGGTCGACCGCTTGGTCGACCGTCCAACGGTCATATTTTGACCGTTGACAGCAACCGGTCGACCGCTCGGTCGACCCAAACAAATAGAGAGCAACCTGCTCTCAATCGGTCGACCGTTAGGTCGACCGGCCCAAAGAGCAGCTAGCGTGCACATATCCGTGCACATCGGTCGACCCGAACGGTCGACCGGCTACTTGGTGCGGTCGACCGTTAGGGTCGACCGACCTAACCTGGCAGAGACTGTTCTGATCAGAAAAACAAAGGAATTAAATATCCAATAAATTCTTGTAAACTACTAAAAATCCCCAAAAATAGTTTTGACAATTTGCATTGATATACAAACATATGATAAAAGTTTTGACTCAAATATCAAGCAATTAAAACTATTTTTGTATCTTATAATATTTTCCAAAAACTACAAACCGTATTTTCTAAAACTTGATTTTGAATAGAAAATACATTTTGTCCAAAACTTATCCAAATACAAAAACATGATATTTAATTCAATTTGAAGCATGATGCATAGGATAGAAATCCAATATACATGAAACATATACATATCATAGTTTTTGTCATTAATACCAAATATATGTTTTGATTAGAAATACCAAAACATAAAACACATGAAATAGAATATCAAACTAAGTTTGTTTAAATAGTTGAAGCATGCATGTATATAGAACAAATCTAATATACATTAAACCATGTAAACTTGTTTTGATATAATCTCTATTCATGTAAACCAAGATCGGTTAAACCAAAAATCGAAAACCAATATTCAAAACATGAAACGTGTGTGTTGTGAACTTGAGCATATCATACTATTCTAATCTTTACAATTTGGGATCTAAACACAAAACTAAACTAATGATACCTAAGTCTTCTTGTAGAGCGCAATCTCCAAGCCGACTCGATCCAAAGCTAGATTCACCGAGCTTGACTCCAATGAGTGCTAGATATCATCTTTGATGCTTAAGCTCTTGAATCAACATGTGAATGCTTCAAAACCATCTTGTTGAAGCTTTCACAAACTAACATCTTGATTAATGATCTGAAACTAAAATCACAAGATTATTAGTACACATAACTACATGAGTTAATCATCATCAAAACTAGAGTGGAAGGCCTTTGGGCCAACAATCTCCCCCTTTTTATGATGACAAAACTCATGGAGTTATATATGCATGGATTAAAGTTAAGCTTCAAAGAAGCTCCCCCTTAACTCATGCATAGAATAAACATGTAAATAAGTATGCAATGAAGCAATAAAATAAACATGTAAATAAGTATGCAATGAAGCAATAAAATGCATATGAAACATGCTCTTGATACCAATATGAAACATGCTCTTGATACCAATTACATAAAACAAATAAATTATCAAAACATGCTCTTGATACTAATTGAAAGTTATGAAATTTACAAGCTCTTGATACCAATAAAAACAAAATAAAAACAAAACTCATCAATAGTAGAAAACAAAACTTACTAAAACTTATGCATAAATCTAAATCATGCATATAAACTCAAATTCTTCTCTCCCTTTTTGTCAATCATTAACAAAGGGGTAAAAACAAGCTTTAAGAATCAAACTTCAAATTCTTCTCCCTTTTTTTCAAACACAATAGTCTTCATTTAAGAATCAATAAACTACAAGGGGTGAAATCAAAATCAATATGATACCAATTAAAACATGTAGCAATGAAGTGCATTAGGATACCAATTAAAAAAAAATTAAGGAATGCCAATGCCAATTGAAATTAAACACGGCATTGAAACCAAATCAATCATCTTATGAAAATAAACATGTAAGGTAAACTTGATACCAATAAAAAAAATGATACCAATTTTGAATAAACATATAACATCTTGACACCAAATGAAGAAAATTTTTCTTTGTAAGCATATGATACCAATTGAAAATATTTTAAAATAAATGGCATCTTGATACCAATTACACAACAAGGTTAATTTTTTAATCATTTTTCATCATAAAGTTAGGGAGTGGAAAGCAAAACCAATGGTAAACCAAATACCAATTAAAATATAAAGTACGAGTTTTCTCCCCCTTTATGAAATACCAAAGAAACCGATGCATAAGCTTGTATTAAGATACCAATTGAGAAACTCATTAATTGAAACAATATAGTCATTGAAAATCAAGCTTTGCAAAATCAAGATTTGTGCTCTAAAATATAGGAATATGATAGGCACAAGTAAATCATCTATATATGTATGTAAAAGTTAGATATCAATTGAAATTGATACAATATGAAGAGTAAGCATACATATATAAAACAAACACATATATGAGTATACAAAAAGATGTCAAATTGATACCAATTAAAAGAATTCAATGATACCAATTTAAAAAAAAAAACAAAAGAAGGTCAAGTCTATAACTCATATTCCTACCACCCATTCATGATCAAGTTTAAAATGATTTTCATTATAAAGCACACATGAGCATGATCTCCCATCCAACCGCCCATGGAAGGTAGGGGTTTTCAAAAATAGGTTTACAATTATAGTATGTTTGAAAACTACTACCAAAGAGAAGAATATCACAACTAGTTAAATGGAAAACTAGTTAACTAGTACGAAATCCTTCAAACAAGGAATAAAAATATTTTTCATGAAACATGAAAATCACATGATCACTAACACTCAAAATCTATATGACTATTACACTAAACACTATGTATAACACAAGAGTGTAGCCGAATTCCCCGTGAAGGGATCTGGACTAGCTCCTCTAGATTCCCCGTAAATAAGGGTTGAGGTGCCGCGTTGGCTCTCTTGGTTGAATACAAGTGTTAGCAAACAATCCCAATAAATATAACAATCAAGCACAATATGTACTCATGAAAACTAAATCATGAGAAAACATCAAGTAAGTTGAGTGTACAAGTATTGTGTGATACTTATCATCAGAAAATGGACAATCAAGCTCAATATTGAATTCCTTGAAAAACATTAACACATGAAAAATTAAATTTTCATTACCAATTGAAATTACTTAAAAACATGAAAATCATCAACACGATTTAAATTTCAAGGCATATGTATGTCATGTACAAACTTAAGTATACATACATATCCTAAACGTAATGAGTCCACAAAATAATATGCATGAAGGCACGTGACTCAAGGATGTATATGTATAATCAATAGTTTGGACAAGATAGACATATTCATAAAATTAAAACATATGATCATGAAACAAGTCCAAAGTAAGGAATACAAGTCAAATGTATGGATCATCAAAACTAGACTATACTAGTACATCTAATAAGTACAAATGAGCGTTTAAGCACAAACATATAATAATCTATTTGTTGCTCACTAGTTGTACAAGTATATTTCCTAGTATTAATGAAAACTAACATTCAAACAAGTAATCAAATCATGAAGCATAAAAAAAACGGGTCAAAAATCAACATGATGAACCTAAACACGATCATTATGTAAATCCACATGTTATTAGAATTATGAAATACATAATAGTCTATAAAACATCAAAACATGTGGCAAAAACAAGGATCATAAAACACATCACCATTGTTTAGCTATTTTAACACATGTTAATCATCAAAACATGAATCATTAAAACAAAAATCATACAATCATAAACATCCAAATGGTCATAATACATATGCATGTGCATTAGATCTAGGACATACATGTTAGTTTAAACAAGGTGAGAACACTAAGTATAGATCCATATAAAAACATGGGTGCTCAAGTAACTAAACATGTATAACACTAATCTAATAAATCATGGCATAAGCATAATGAACAACAAAATAAAACATGCTACAAATGAATGATCTAATAAGCATGTAAATATAAAAGGAGTTAGAGAATGTTACCAAACCAATAGGGCACCTCTCTATTTCTCCAAATCAAGGTGGTCCTCCCACCAAACCTCCTTGAAAGTGATGCATCCAAAAATGGTTCTCTTTAAGCTTGGAACGCAACCTCAAGGCACCAATACTCTCACGTTATGCGAGAGCTCCCACCTACATCAAAAATCCTAGAGGTGGTTTTTGGTACCCATTTTCTTTTGGGTCCATAGGGATTAGTATCTTTCCTAACCCAAATAAGATTATTTGCTAAATTTTTAATATGTAAACGATCATAGCAAAATCTAGCAAGATGGCCTTTTCGACCACAATGTGTACATGTGTACACATGAGCATACGTGTGATGGAGGTGACCGTGGGAAGCATGTGTATGCCGTGAAGGGTGCGCATGCAAAGATGGAACTTGTTTCTTACGAATCAAGGTTTCCAAACTTGTATGATCCAAAGCACATTGGCTCAAAGTGAAGCCCAAACAATCAACACTTTTCTTCAAAATATTTATATCATTTTCAATGCTAGAAGATAAAGTGGAGCATGCAAAAGATGTGCTAGGTGAAGCTACACTGGCATGGCAAACATGTGAATCTATATCAATTTTTAAAGATTCATTTTTCTTTAAAACTAAATCCAATTCTTTTGTGATGGAATCAATTTCATTTTTCAAAACAAGGTTATCTTTTAAAACAAAATCCAATTTAGAAGATAAAACCTCATTATTTTTCTCAACATTATCACAATCATTTTTATTTTTCAAAACTTCAATCTCTTTAAGGGCAAGTTCAAGTTGAGATTCAAGTGAGTCACGTTCACTAGTAATCTCTTCTTTCTCTTGCAAAACCGATTCAAAAGTTGAACATAAATCCTTCATCTCTTCTTTTAAATCAAAATGTTTCTTTTTCAAAAGGTCATGTTTTTCAATAAAATTTTCAAGCTTAGAGGCAAGTTCTACATTAAATTTTGAACTTCTAAGCATCCATAGCAATAAGAACTAGAGCTATCATCTAGTTGAGTTCCGAGTGTACCTCAAGGGAGTTCTTCCCTTGGACTATGAAGCAATGCTCGTCGGACATGTCTCTTCTAGATCTCCTTATCTTGTTGATGATCCTTGGAAGCTCGGGAGATGTCAATATGCTCCAAACTGTAAAAGCCGAATCATAGTGAGCAAAAACCGGTAAAAGATCATTATTAAGAGATGCTCTAAGTGCCTTAAGTGCAAGTGCATTGGCCTTCTTATGCTTGCTACTATTTGGGAAGGATTCTATAGTAATGGCTTGATAAACAAGATGTCCTAGGCTTTTTAAATGACTACTCATCTTGGCCATCCAATCATCATGTCTAAAGAAGTCAAACAAAGGAGGGCTATCCATGAGTGCAAACTAGATGTGTGCAAATGAAAATGTAAATGAAGATTAGCAAACCAAGATCTCACTCCTAGGTGGTTAAACCTAAATATCAGGAGCACTAGCTCTGATACCAATTGAAATCACCTAGAGGGGGGTGAATAGGTGATAATGCTAATCTATGGAACTTAATGCGGAATTTAAAAATTTAATGCAATACACACTCAAGTGCAATCAACAAGTGATGCACATACAACCAAAACAATCATATAAGTATGAATACACAATAAGGAATGATGCAAGGCACAAAATAAAGAGAGAGAGTGAGAGCCAATGGATCAAGCGCAAACAACAAGATATGTTTCGAGGTTCGAGCCCCTAGCTCTACATCCCCGCCTTCGACACACAAAGGATTTCCAATCCACTAGCTTGTCCACAAAGGACTCCCACCGAGGGAACCTCCACCGAGGATTTGGGGCAATCACAATTACAAGGAGTACCCAACTCCTCTCCTTACAAACACAACCTCCTCCTTGAGGCACAACTCCAAGCCAACAACAATCACCTCACAACTTGAGGGATTTCCACAAACCAATATAAGGATCACCTCACACCTTGTAGGATACAACCCAAATGCACAACCTCCTCAACACAATGAGGGAAAGGCACTAAGCAAGAAATGGGTTTACAACTTGGTGGTCTAAACAACAACCACAAACAATTTCTTTCTCCCACACAAAGATCCTATAGATTGAGAAAGTAGATGTAGCTCAAGTGTGAAGAAAACCAAAGGAATGGAAATCAGAAATCACAAAGAAAATCCTTGGGAAAAACTAGAAACAAAGATATAGAAGTTCAATTAAACACTTTTCCCAAAAACCCCTTTCTTTGTTTTTCCAAACCCTAGCAAAAACATCAAATAGATTGTTCAATAAAAGCACTAAAACTTCTTTTTAATTGCTGTGAAAACACTAGAGAGTCAGGAAAAATTCGCACTTAAAAGCTTAGAGAAAAACTCTTTCAAATGGGGTATTTATAGCCCCCAGAAAATTATAGCCGTTGGCAGCAGAAACTGCCAGAAATGACCCTCCGGTCGACCGCTCGGTCGACCGTCCAACGGTCATATTTTGACCGTTGACAGCAACCGGTCGACCGCTCGGTCGACCCAAACAAACAGAGAGCAACCTGCTCTCAGTCGGTCGACCGGCCCAAAGAGCAGCTAGCGTGCACGTATCCGTGCACGTCGGTCGACCCGAACGGTCGACCGGCTACTTGGTGCGGTCGACCGTTAGGGTCGACCGACCTAGCCTGGCAGAGACTGTTCTGATCAGAAAAACAAAGGAATTAAATATCCAATAAATTCTTGTAAACTACTAAAATCCCCAAAAATAGTTTTGACAATTTGCATTGATATACAAACATATGATAAAAGTTTTGACTCAAATATCAAGCAATTAAAACTATTTTTGTATCTTATAATATTTTCCAAAAACTACAAACCGTATTTTCTAAAACTTGGATTTTGAATAGAAAATACATTTTGTCCAAAACTTATCCAAATACAAAAACATGATATTTAATTCAATTTGAAGCATGATGCATATGGATAGAAATCCAATATACATGAAACATATACATATCATAGTTTTTTTCATTAATACCAAATATATGTTTTGATTAGAAATACCAAAACATAATACACATGAAATAGAATATCAAACTAAGTTTGTTTAAATAGTTGAAGCATGCATGTATATAGAACAAATCTAATATACATTAAACCATGTAAACTTGTTTTGATATAATCTCTATTCATGTAAACCAAGATCGGTTAAACCAAAAACCGAAAACCAATATTCAAAACATGAAACGTGTGTGTTGTGAACTTGAGCATATCATACTATTCTAATCTTTACAATTTAGGATCTAAACACAAAACTAAACTAAGGATACCTAAGTCTTCTTGTAGAGCACAATCTCCAAGCCGACTCGATCCAAAGCTAGATTCACCGAGCTTGACTCCAATGAGTGCTAGATATCATCTTTGATGCTTAAGCTCTTGAATCAACATGTGAATGCTTCCAAACCATCTTGTTGAAGCTTTCACAACGAACATCTTGATTAATGATCTGAAACTAAAATCACAAGATTATTAGTACACATAACTACATGAGTTAATCATCATCAAAACTAGAGTGGAAGGCCTTTGGGTCAACATGATCTACCGTAAAGTTAACATCTAGAAGACGGCCAATTAAGACTCATTGCGGTTATTAGAAATTCTTGATCATGTCATTCGGAGCCACAACACCTAACAGTCTTTATGAATTTGATGAACCACAGACCCCACTAGCCTCGCCAAGTGAGGGTCATGTACTAGCCTCGCAAGCTCAACTGGGCATGAGCTTTGCTGCACCCTGGCGCTTAGCATTTAGCGCTGTATTATGCATTGGTTTCTCCGCCTGAGCTTCATCATGTGCGAGCCTTTTAGAGCGTTAGCTCCGATGCACCTAAGTGCTTAGCGTTTGATGTTGTGTTACAAATGCTTCCACTTGGGTTTGGCTTAGGTCATGGCTAGTTCCATCAGTATTTAGCACTCTAACCTCGTTCTCCAGATTTCCCTCGCCTAACGTGTTGCATAAACTTGGTGAACCAATTTTTCTCGCTGCATCTAATCTATATTGACGATCTATTCGGCCAACCTTGTAGGACTTGGGTATTGATTGGTCACCAATATTACATATTCGTTGTCACATTTCTGTATTTTATCTTGAATAAACTCTTCTATTTTTATCATTTAAATTGTGCAAGCCTTCACTAAATGAAAGAGGAGAAAAAACGAGATTAGAGCAAATGTTCAGCTGAAGATCAGAGCAAATGAGAGAGATAACCCAAAATTTTTCTTTTCAGAAACTGCGACTATGATTGCAGTTTCAGAAAACAAAAAAAAAAACTAAAACAAACTGTTTCAAGTCGCAGTAATAGATTTTTATTGTGATTAAAACATCTTTCAAGAAAAAGTTGAACATTAATGCGACCATGATCGCATTCTTTTAATATAAATTATTTTTCTAAAATATTTTTTGAAATTAAAAACTTCAAAATTTTAATAAAATCTCATTTTTTATCGAAAATTTTAGTTGAATTTTAATTCTACACTCAAACCAAAAAAATTTTAGGGATTAGAGATGATCTGAAGCGAAATGATATTAAAAAGTTGAAAAAAATAAATAACAAAAATAGGATTTATTTTGAAAAAATCATAAAATTTTGCTATTTCACCCAATAACCTATGGTTTTCACGGTTTTTTTACCTTTTGTGGTGGTTGGTTTCTTACTTGACATCTTGATCAGATTTTTGTTTTATAAATTAAATTTTTGATGTGGATGGTTCAAAATTTTAGTAATGAAGATCTGTAATTTTTTTGTTTGAAAAACTTAAAATTCCAGATCTGTAATTTTTTTGATGGAGGAACAGTTGTAGGTAGGCTAAAAGTGAAACTGAGAGTATTTTAGTCATTGAACTGTAGTAAAGTGGTTGAAGGTCTTTTCGAGCAGGATGTTTAGTCTTTTTACCGCCTAAATTTTCGACTTCTCTGTGGCTAATATGAAGCCACGTCATGCTGGCTGAAAAGCAACTAGCGACTGAGGTACAAAACCCCCTATATATATGTCTATATATGTGTGTGTGTGTGTGTGTGTGTGTATATATGTGTGTATATATATATGTGTGTGTGTGTGTGTATATATATATACACACACAGATACACACACACACACACACACACACACACACACACACACATATATATATATAGTGGGGTCTTCGTGTGAGAAATTTTCTCGCACGAAGACTGTGAGAAATACAATATAGGAGTGATCATGTGGATGATCCGAACTGCTCATCTTAATCTACATACTTTATTTAGCCTACTAATAAAAATCAATTTTGAGCTTTTTTACTCATGCAACAAGTGGTTACAAAATTGACATTATATTCACCATAAAATAATAATGTCATTTGATGCATAAGTAGAAAGCTGAGAATCGCATGATTTTTTTATTGATATCCTAATTAGAGTATGTGGATAAAGATGAACGGTTCGGATCATCTACGGAATCACTCCTATATGATTTTCTCACGAAGCTTATTTTGAAGAAGTTTCTCACTAGAAGATATATATATATATATATATATATATATATATATATATATATATATATATATATATATATATATAGAGAGAGAGAGAGAGAGAGAGAGAGATAGACTTGTATCCTTTCAAAAGGATTTGAGCCCGGATCCTTCCCACTCAAATTCAACCCTCCAACATTCGAATACAAGATCCACTCCGTTGAAGTTGATCTATACTATTTCAAGTATCTATAAACCAAAAATCTAGTATTTTTAATACTTTATTCCCATCCATCAAGCGACGCAAAATGGACGGCCGAAAGTAGTGAGTTGGTTAGATCTATGTCTTTAGACATACAAATTCTCAATCCGGCCATTTCATTATGATCTAAACATTTAAAAACCCCTATAAACTAATTTTTGTTAGATTTCAAATGTTCTACACCGTTAAACTAACCAACTCACTATTTAGGCTGTCCGTTTTTTCCCCTACTTGATGGATGGGCAAAAAGTATTCAAAACACTTGATTTTTGGTTTATAGATACTTGAAATAGTATAGATCAACTTCAACGGAGTGGATCTTGAATTCGAATGTTGGAGGGTTGAATTTGAGTGGGAAGGATCCGGGCTCCAATCCTTTTGAAAGGATCAATATATATTATATATATATATATATATATATATATATATATATATATATATATATATATATATATATATATATATATATATATATATATATATATATATATATATATTGTTGGTCCAAAGGCCCATCACTCTAGTTTGATGATGATCAACTCATGTAGTTATATTTACTAATGATCTTGTGCTAATTAGTGACAGATTTATGATCAAGATCTTAGTAGGTGCATAGCTCAACAAAGGATTTAAAGTCATGTTGGAAGCTAACACCAGTTGATTCACGAGCCTATGCATCAAGACCACATCTAGAGATGATCTCGGTGGATTGCATTTGGACCAAGTCAAGAAGATGAGAAGACTTCAAGGGAAGACTTCAAGATCAAGACTTGTGTCTAGGTATAAGATTTAGTTTGTGTTTTTAGTTAAAATGTAAAGGATAGAATAGTTGGTGGATTGCTCAAGTCTATATCACACACACACTCTTGATTTAGATGTCTTTTCATAAAAGAATTTTTATTTAGAAAAGACTTTCATTTTGGAAAAACTTCATGTTGGTTTTTGGTATTTCTTTATATACATATCCTTTAACCAAAACCATGTTATTTGCTAGATGTCAAAAACATAGATATTTCATCTTAATTGTGTAGTGGATCATATCCATACACACTATGCTTTAATAAGTTCAAAATATCTTATTTTTGTATTTTGTGAAGTTATGGAAAAACAAGTTTTGGAAAAACATGTTTTAGAAAAATAGTTTTTATCTTGTGTCAATATTTTCATGTTACAAAAATAGTCCAATCTTTTATAACATGCCTTGATTTTGTGCAAGCATGTTTGATTATCATAGTATATTGGTAAAACTATTTTTGTAGAATTTCTATGTATTTATAGGATTTTATGTGAACCAAAACACTTAGTTTTTAAATCCCAGAAAACTGTTTCAGGCTTCAGAATAGTCGACTAACTACCTTTGTAGTCGACTAATCCTGAAGTCGGTCGACCGGCTGGGTCGACCGACGTGCACAGACGTGCACGCCTTTGTGCACTAGAGGACGGCCGACCGGACGGTCGACCGCTCCAGAGAGCTCTGCTCTCTGAAAATCTCGGCCGACCGTGCGGGTCAACCGACAGAGAGTTCTGCTCTCTGCTCCAGTGGCTGGGTCGACAGGGCGGTCGACCGGAGACTCCAACGGTCGGATTTTTGACCGTTGGCGGTCGACCGGGCGGTCGACCGTCAGGTCTGACAGATCCCAACGACTATATTTTTCTGGCCTATAAAAAGGGGGGTTTTGTCATTGTTTTGCTACAAGATTTTAGGAGAGCTTAGAACCAGTTTTTCCCATTCTTTTAAAAGGGTTTCTCCACATATTTGAGAGAAAATACTTCCAATCAAAAGGGAAGAATTTATCAAGAGTGTTTAAGTGATTCTTTGAGTTTTCCTCCACCTTTCTAATCCTTATTTTTCTCACACTACACTTGAGCATCCATAGATATATCTATCCTATAGGAGTGTTGTAGTGAGATAGTTTTTTAGGTGATCAAAGTGTTGTGATCACCAAAGACTTGTTCTTTGTTCTTTGAGGAGACGGGCAAGTATGCTCGTTGTGGTGTGGAGTTCGGTTGTGAACTCTTTGGTTCGAGGTGCGGCCTCGGCAAGCTTGTGGGGCTTGTGTGTGTACGAGACTTGGGAGTCCGAGGGCTTGTAGGTGTTGCGGCATCGGGGAGAGATCCATTGGGATCTTGCATAGTGGAAATCCTTCGTGTGTCGAAGGCGGGGATGTAGAGCAAGTGTGCTCGAACCTTGAAACATACCCTTGTGTTTGCGATTGCTCTTTCTCTCTCTCTTGTCTCTTATTTATATCTTGCATTCAATTATTGTCTATCTTTATATGCATGATATACCCTTGTGCTTAATTGTTAAATACTTGCGTGGGATTATTGCTAACACTTGTATTCAACCAAGAGAGCCAACGCGGCACCTCAACCCATTCAAGGGGAATCAAGAGGGGTTTAGTCCAGAGCCCTGCAAAAGGAATTCGGCTACACTCTTGTGTTATACATAGTGTTTAGTGTAAAAAGTTTAATTTGGTCATCTTAGTTTTAAATTCTGCATTATTTGTTCATAAGTGACCATTAGATTAGCCATCACCTATTCACCCCCCTCTAGGAGATTTTACAATTGGTATCAGAGCTAGTGCTCTTGATTTGGGTCTAACAACCTAAGAGTTAAAGATCCTCATTTTAGGCTAATCACTATTTTTGTACACACACCATGGACTTTATGTCACCACCCACCTTTGATATTCTTAACATCCAAATTTGGAAGGTTAAGATGTCTTTGTTCCTCAAAGCCCTAGGATTTAGTGTATATCTTGCCATCACTAATAAAGATTATTGTTTAAATGGTAAGAATGTTGAGGCTAATACAAAAGCCCTAAATGCTTTGAAGAGTACCCTAAATGATGATTACTTATTTAGGGTTGCTAACATTGATTCGGCTTTTGTACCTTGGAACATCATCACCTCCCTTGACGAAAAGGATCTATATTATGCCGGGAGCGATTCGGACGTTGGAAGCGACACCTCCAACGCATGCTACATGGTCCAAGGGATAACCCCCTTGAGGTAACTACCGAATCCGAGGTAGATGATAATGATATGTCATATGATGAGCTATCTACATTTTGCCAATTATTGCTTGAGAAATATGACATGTTAAGAAAAGATAATAAAAATTTGAAAAAGAATATTGCTTGCATGCATAAAGAACATGATTCATTTAGGAATAACATTGCATGCTTAGAAAAAGATAATAAAGATTTGAAAAATGAAAACATTTCCTTGATGTCTAAATTGAATGAATTATGTGAAGGAAATATGATTTTGAAAAATGATATTGCTTTGGTGGAAAAACAAAAGGAAGTTGTTTTTCAAGAAAATATTACTTTGAAAAGAAAATTTTGTGAAAAAGAAAAAGATTTTGTTTCACAAAAGAAAAAGAAAAATGATTCTATATCTCACCATGCTTTACATGCCACCACTAATGAGATTAAGAATTTGAAAAATAAAATAGATAATTTGAGCTCTAATTTGAGCACATGTGCATTCAATCATACTAGATTGGAGTCAATGTTTTCAAAGAAACAAACTCCACCCATTCATGCACATCATCATGCTTATGTTGCACACCATGATCATACAAATACACATAAGTATACTAAGGTGTACGTATGTACACATTGTGGCCGCAAAGGCCATTTAGCAAAATATTGTTATGATAGATTAGGTCATTTTAATTTTGCTAAGAATAAGAATTTTTGGGTTCCTTACAATAAAGCTAACCCCAAAGGACCCAAGAAAGTATGGGTACCAAAACCCCTACCCCATGTTTTTGATGTAGGTGATGGATCTCTCAAAACGTGAGAGGATTGGTGCCTTGGTGGTGAGTGCATGTGGACATGATGGACATACTATTGGATGCACCGCTATCAAGGGTTTTGGTTGGAAAGACCACCATATTTGGAGCTTTGGAGTTGGTAACAATCTCTAAACTCTTATTTTATTTATGTTCATGCTTTTTACTTGTGTCATATTCATAGCATGTTCATGTTTTAAATTATTTTGTGCTTCTTATGGTATTTACATGCTTAGATGTAGAATAAGTCAAACTTGTATTTATACATATACAAATAGTGAATTACAATTGATTCATATATGATTGAACTTCATGCTCACTTGTATCCACTTTATGCATATGTATGATCTTGTTTTGATGATTCTCATTTATACATGCTTTGCCAACTTTTAGTGATTTACTTCATGTATATGTATTTTAAATTCAAATCTAATAAATATACATGTATACCCGTGAGTCTCTTGCTTTCATGCAAATACATTTAATAGACTCTTTTATATTTGGGATATGTATGTGTATTGTTAGGATTGGATAAATCATACATATACCATGAAAATTAGTGTTTTAGTGAAAAATGATTTTTCATGCCTTTGTTAAAAATGTGTCTTATGATCTTTTTGAGCTTAAATGACTATTTTCATAAAAATGCTATTTACATGATCTTTTAACACTCACATTTTTTTTAAATCATTTTCGAGCTCTATACACCATGAGTGCTTAAATTTTTGTGTATTTAGTTATACTTTATGAAAAACATAAGATTTGATATATTTGAAGGATCTTTAACTAGTTTTCAAAAACAATTTATACTAGTTATTTATTCTTCAAATAGTTTTTGAGATTTACACATGATTCTATTTTTCTCAAATTTGATGCTTCATGATTTGAATATTAGTTTAGATGTTAGTATTTGTCAACACTAGGATTTATACTTGTACATATTGTGGACCACAAATAAATCTATATATGATTGGGTTTGATTGCTTATTTGTGCCCATTAGATGTGCTAGTATAGCCTTAGTTTTGATGATCATTATATTTTTAAACTTATATTCCCATTTTGGATTTGTGTTATGATCATGTGTTTTCATTTCATGTATATGTTTATTTTGCCAAACTTTAAGATATACATATATACCTCTTGAGTCATTTGCTTTTCATGCAAATCTATATATATGGACTCAATTGTGTTAGGGATATGTATGTATACTTCTTGTGTTGTCAAAACATACATATACCTTGAAATATAATTATTTTAAAATGAAAAATTTTGTGATGATTTTCATGCTTTCAAAATTTATGATTTAAAAGAATATTGAGCTTTATTGTTATTTTTCATGAAGCCATGTTCCACATAACACTAGTACACTCACTTCTTTTTGATATGAACTTTATGGATACTAGAGTGTTTTTAGTGCCTTGTGTTTCATTGATATGTCATGAAAAAAACTTTTGATTTATTCCTTGATTGAAGGACTCCGTACTAGTTGTTAAACATTTTCATTTAACTAGTTCGAATTCTTCATATGGTAGATTATATGATGTATACACTTAAGCTTAATTTTCAATTGGTATCATTGGATATTTTCAATTGGTATCGATTTGACTCTTATTGTATATACTCATATTTTGTTCCTTCATATATGTATGTATCTACTTAAATTGGTATACTCTTTTCATACATATATATGATTGTTGTGTGCTTGTATTAAAATGGACTTATATTTTTAAGCACAAAGTTTTGTTAATGCTAAGCTTAATTCAAATCTCATTTTTCAAGCTTATGCATTAGATTTCAAAATTGATATCTCAAAATTTGTTGTATTAAAAAAAAATTAGATTTTTGATAAGAAAAATTCAAAATTTTTAATTTGTATTGACTATATGCAAGGAGAGCTTAACATCTCTTCTACATATAGATTCATGTTGAGTGTATCTTGTAATGAGGAGCTTAACATCTCTTCTTTATGTGGTACACGTGTGTAGGGGGAGCTTCACATCTCCTCTTATGCATTACATAATATGTGTTATGTGAATTGGGGCTTATCATCCCTTCTTCATGTAATGCATATGTGTAGGGAAGCTAACTTAGCGTCTTCCTCTTCATGAATGTATATAGCATATATTCTTTATTGATTGACTTGTTTTAACCCCTTATTGATCTATTTGTTTTTGACAAAAAGGGGGAGAAAAATTTGATGATTTGTTTTCACTTTTAACCCCTTTGTTGATGATTGACAAAAAGGGGGAGAAAGATTTTGAGGTTTATATGCATGTTGAGTAAAATTTATATTTATGCATATATGTTTTGTTTTGCAAATAGGAGAAAAAGAATTTAACATGTTTTACCTGTTGGCCCAATGGCCTTCCACTCTAGTTTTGATGATGATCAACTCATGTAGTTATGTTTACTAATATTCTTATGTTTCTAAGTTTCAGATCATTAACAGGATATTAGTTGGTGATTAGCTTCAACAAGGAGTTTAGAAGCTTTCCATGTTGATTCCGGTGCCAAAGCTTAAAGATCATACCTTTACACTTGGAGGATCACGCGTTTGGGATCGAGTCTACTTGAAGATGAAAGATCGACAAGAAGACTTAGGTATCCTAGTTTAGATAGAGTTTTAGATCCATTTGTAAAGCTTAGTATAGTTGATATGCTCAAGTGCACAAAACACACACATGTTTGGATATTGGTTTTTCGGTTTTTAGTTTAACCGATAAGAGTTTTCATGAATAGTTTGATCAAAACAAGTTTACATGTTTTATATGTATATTAGATGTGCTCTATATACATACATGCTTATATGACTTATACAAACTTAGTTTGACATACCTATTCATGTAGTTTTATGTTTTTGTATAAAACATATTTTTGTAATTAAAGACAAAAACTATGATATATTTGTTGAATGTGTATTAGACCTATGTCCATATGCATCATGCTTAATAATGTTCAAATATCATGTTTTTGTATTTCTATAAGTTTTTAGGAAAATCAGATTTCCTATTGAAAAAAAATCAAGTTTGATAAAAATACAAGTTTTGTTTTTGATAAAATTGGCAAGACACAAAAATGAATTGATATGTTGATATATTGTCTTGAAATTTTTATCACTTGTTTGAGTTTCAATATAAAATGATAAAACAATTTTTATGGTATTTTTAAAAGAGATAAAAGATTTTTTAGAAAATATTTTTCCAAATTTTCTGACCTTGTTTTTGTGCTGACAGGCTGGTCGGTCGACCCTGACGGTCGACCGCACCAAGGGCCGGTCGACCGTTCGGGTCGACCGACGTGCACAGACGTGCACGTCTGTTAGGCACAGACACGGTCGACCGGGACGGTCGACCGAGTTGAGAGCTCTGCTCTCGGGTTTTCTGGGTCGACCGGGCCGGTCGACCGCAGTTGCCCAACGGTCATAATTCTGACCGTTGGCGGTCGACCAGACCGGTCGACCGGTGGCCTGTCAGGCTGCCACATCAGCCTAACGGCTAGTTTTTCCTTGGGGCTATATATACCCCATTTCTCCATTGTTTTGGCTAAGATTTTTAGAGCTAAAAATTCCAGACTTTCTCTAGTGTTTAAAAGAGTTTTTAAAAGAGTTTTTAAGCCAAAAGGTTTCATCTTATTTGTTTTTGGGTTTTTGGAAAATCAAAGAAAGCTAGGGTTTTGGGAGATTGTTTTGTTTTTCATTTTCTATCATTTACAAGTGATTTCCCAAGTAGTTTTTCTTTGTTGCTGGTTTCCAAAAAACACTTTGTTTCTACACTTGAGCTATCATACTATCCTAATCTATTAAGATCTTGTTTTGTGGAAAAGAAAAGAGAAAAAGAAAGAGAGAGTTTTGAGGTTGTTGTTTGTAACCTCTAAGTTGTACACCCTTATTCTTGTTGTATCCCTCTTAGGTAGAGGTGATCGGGTGATTGGTTTGTATCCCTCAAGTGTGAGGTGATTGAGATTGGTTGTGAGCCTCTTCGGTAGAGGTATTGGTTGTTGTATTGGCTACGGGCCCACCCCTCGGTTGTGAGGTGGTTGTTTGAAAGAGGAGTTTGGTACTCCTAGAGTTGTAAGAAATCCTCCTCGGTGGAGGTTCCCTCGGTGGGAGTTGAGATAGTGGAAATCCTACACGGTGGTGTAGGCGGGGATGTAGAGCAAGGTGCTCGAACCTCGAAACAAATCTTGGTGTTTGCGTTTTGATCCATTGTCTCTCTAACTCTCTCTTATAATTGTGCAAAGCATCATACTCATCATCATATCATACTTGCTTGTGTTGAGCATTGATTCATTCATATCTTATACTTGCTTGTGTTGCCTTGCATCTTTTATATTGCAATTCATTCTTATATGCTTGGCTTGATTGTGTGTATTTCACATTGCTTGGATTGCTTGTGTGTGTGTGCCTAACTTATACTCATCCAACAAGAGCTTCACATAGCACCTCAACCCATTTCAAGGGGAATCAAGGGGAGTTAGTCCAGAGCCTCGCAAGGGGAATTCGGCTACACTTGTTGTATTGTATTAGTTTGTGCATAATTTGCATTAGCTTCCGCATTTAGCGCACTTAGTTTGCATTTGTATTCTAGATTAGCACTTACACCTATTCACCCCCCTCTAGGTGTTTTTCAATTGGTATCAGAGCTAGTGCTCCTGATACTTAGGCTTAACATCCTAGGAGTGAGATCCATTTGCTTGCTAATCTACATTTGCATTTGATTGCACATATTTAGTTTATACCATGGACTTCATGACCCCACCTAGTTTTGACCCTTCCAACATTGATGTTTGGAAGTAAAGGATGTCCATGTACCTAAAGACCCTAGGTTTGCATGTTTCCTTGCGGCCACCAAGAGATGTTATCTTGGTGATTGCAATCATATAGGGGCCAATGCACAAGCCCTAGAGGCCATTAGAAGCACTTTATCTAAAGATTATCTTTTATGTGTTTCTAACTTTGATTCCGCTTTTGTAGTGTGGAACAAATTGACAACCACCAACACCTCCAAGCTTCAAGTCCAAATCCAACAAGAAGAGGAATCTAGTGGAGAATCCGAACCACAACAATGCTACATGGTCCAAGGGAATGACTCCCTTGAGGTACAATCGAAAACTCAACTAGATAGTAATGATTGTGCTAGTTCTTCAAATGATTTTGTTGATCCCCATTCTTTAAATGAAGAACTATCTATTGTTTGTGAAAAACTAATAGAAAAATATAACTTGTTGAAAAAGAAGAGTCTAGGCATTAATAATGAAAATAAAAATTTGATTGCTAGACTTGATGTTGTTTTGCAAGAGAAAGAGGAGATTGCTAATGAAAGGGATTCATTAAAATCTCAACTTGGTCTTGCACTTAAAGAAAATGAGTTTTTGAAAAATATAAATGATTGCCATGTTCTTTTGAAGAAAAATGAAAACTTGTCTTCAAAAATTGATTTTGTTTTAAAAGAGAATGTTGATTTGAAAAATAAAATTATTTCTATTTCAAATGATTTAGATGTGTGTTTAAAGAAAAACATTGTTTTGCAAAATAAGATGGATGCACATGTTTGCCATGCTAGTGTAGCTTCTTCATCTAGTCTACCTAATGCATGTACCTCTTCTTCTAGGATCAATGATGATATTTGTATGTTAAAGAAGAGAGTAGATTGTTTGGGCTCCACTATGAGCCAATGTGCCATGAACCACACACGCTTGGAAACCTTGGTTCGAAAGAAACAAGTTCTATCTTTTATGCATGCACACCCATCACGGCATACACATGCTTCACACGGACACCATCAACACAAGTATGCTCATGTGTACACATGTACACATTGTGGCCGAAAAGGTCATCTTGCTAAATTTTTCTATGATCGTTTACATGTTGAAAATTTAGCCAAGAAGTTTGTTTGGGTTAGAGAAGGGACTAACCCCCATGGACCCAACAAGAAGGTATGGGTACCAAAGACCACCCCTCCTATTGTTTTTGATGTAGGTGTGGGCTCTCACATGACGTGAGAGTGATGGCACCTTGGAGTGGATGCGTTCCGGACTTCATGGAAATCAAAATGGATGCATCACTTTCAAGGGAATATTTGGTGGAGATGACCACCATGTTTTGGAGACAAGGAGAGTTGCTTCTTCGGTTTTGGTAACAATCCTTTACTCCCATTTATTATGTTTACATGCTTTCCACTTCATTGTTTATAGCATGTTTTGATAGTTTATAGCATATTTTTTTTGATGTCTATGGATTAGTATGTTCATTCCATGTTTATTAGATCCTTGACATACATGTATAGTATTTGAGACACACATGCTTATTTGAATCGTACTTAGTGTTCTCACTTTTGTTTAAGCTATAATGTACATCATGAATCTAATACATGTGAATTTACATAGTAATCATGTTTTAGTTTTATCATGATGATTTTTATATTGTGTTTTGATGCTTCATGTTAAGGTTACTTGTTTAGATGTTAGTTTTCATTAAGACTAGGAATTATACTTGTACA
This sequence comes from Agave tequilana, assembly GCA_038442645.1. Taxonomy (NCBI): domain Eukaryota; kingdom Viridiplantae; phylum Streptophyta; class Magnoliopsida; order Asparagales; family Asparagaceae; genus Agave; species Agave tequilana. The sequence goes on from JAVJIF010001704.1 coordinate 114,053, forward strand.
TATAGTGGGCCACAAATAAATCTATATGTGTATGAGCTTGAACGCTTATTTGAACCCATTAGATGTGCTAGTATAGTCTAATTTTGATGATTCATACATTTCAAACTTGTATTCCATTTTTGGATTTGTTTTATGAGTTTTCACTTCATGTATAGTTGTATTATTGTCAAACTTTAAGATATACATGTATACCCCTTGAGTCATTTGCCTTTCATGCAAATATATATATATGGACTCAATTGTGTTTAGGGATATGTAGTTGACAATTCATACATATACCTTGAAATGACATTTGTTTTTAATAAAAATTTAGTTATTCATGATTCATGTTTTTGTGTTTATATTTAACTTCATGTATATGTCCATCTTATCCAAACTATTGACTATACATGAGTATCCTTTTTGAGTCACGTGCCTTAATGCATATATTTTGTGGACTCTTTATGTTTTGGATATGTATGTATACTTTAGTTTGTATTAGACATACATATGCCTTGAAAATTAGATAGTTTTGATGATTTCGTGTTTTAAGGAATAATTGAGCTTATTGCCTAATTTTCATGATTATGATCCTCATATTTTATTTTTACACTCACATTTATTGCTTGCTCATGGTTTGTTTTCATGAGTCTTATTTATGCCTAATTGAACTTGAGTGTTTGATATGATGTGGATTCCATGTTTATGAAAAACAATTTGTTTTATTCCTTACTTGAAGGATTTCGTACTAGTTTACAACTTTTTCTTATAACTAGTTACGGTATTCTTCATTTTGGTAGAGTTTTTCAAACAAAGCTTATTTTCAAATCTATTTTTGAAAACCCCTACCTTCAATGGGAGGTTGGATGGGAGATCATGTTCATGTATGTCTTATATTGAAAATCATTTAAAACTTGAACCTTGATTGGGTGGTAGATTATATGAGTTATACACTTGATTATTATTGTTGATTCAATTGGTATCATTGAACTCTTTCAATTGGTATCAATTTTGACATTTTTGGTATACTCATATATTTGTTTATGTATGTATGCTTCAATTTCAATGGTATCAATTTCTATTGGTATCTAAATTTTCATACATATATGTTTTATTTGTGTTCAAAAAAAAATCACAAATTTTAGTTTTTGTTTACTCAAGCTCTAGCATGACCCAACTCCTTGAGTTTTAATTTTATTTCAATTGATTCATTTTTCAATTGATATTTTATTTCAAGCCTATGCACATGTTTAGCTTGGAAAAATAATAATGTTCATTGTTTCTTTTGGTATTTCATAAAGGGGGAGAAAATGTGTATTTCATATTTTATTTCAATTGGTATTTGATTTACACTCCCTTGCTTTATGATAAAAATTATTAAATTTCAATTTGGTATCATATGTTCAAAATGAAAAATATTCTACAATTGGTATCAAGATTCATGTTTAGATATTCAAGATTTATGTTTAATTTCAATTGGTATCGATTGTTTTCATGATGATGATTTTCAATTGATATCTCAAAATTTTGTTTAAAGAGAATACACAAAAGTTTTGATTTGTATTTCCTATATGCAAGGAGAGCTTAACATCTCTCTTACATATGGATTCATGTTGAGTATATTATAAATTGAGGAGCTTGACAACTCTTCTTTATATGATATACGTGTGTAGGGGGAGCTTCACATCTCCTCTTATGCATTACATAATATGTGTTATATGAATTGGGGCTTGTCATCCCTTCTTCATGTAATGCATATGTGTAGGGAAGCTAACTTAGCGTCTTCCTCTTCATGAATGTATATAGCATATAACATTTATTGATCTTTGTTTATTTTCATTTGGTATCAAGATGCTTCATTGACATATTTTCTATTGATATCCAAATTGATAGTCACCCCTTATTGACTTTGTTTTTGTTTTAGACAAAAAGGGGGAGAACATTGTTTTTTTTTTTTTTTTTTTGATTAACAAAAAGGGGGATAAAGATTTTTACCCCTCGTTTTATTTATGTTTTTGATTACCCCTTTGTTGATGATTGACAAAAGGGGGAGAAAGATTTATGAAGTTTTATATGCATGCTTATGTTTATGCATATATTATGTTTTAGTTTAATTGATTTATAGAGTTTGCTTTGTAACTGGTATCTAGAGCTTATTTTGTTTTGAATATTCCATTTGATATCTAAAACCATTTATTGTTTATGCATATGCATGTTTCATGTTTAATATTCATTGCATATATTTATTATTTATCCTTATGCATGAGTTAAGGGGGAGCTTCCTTGAAGCTTATCTTTAATCCATGCATATATAACTCCATGAGTTTTGTCATCATCAAAAAGGGGGAGATTGTTGGCCCAATGGCCTTTCACTCTAGTTTTGATGATGATCAACTCATGTAGTTATGTTTACTAATATTCTTGTGTTTCTAAGTTTCAGATCATTAACAGGATATTAGTTGGTGATTAGCTTCAACAAGGAGTTTAGAAGCTTTCCATGTTGATTCCGGTGCCAAAGCTTAAAGATCATACCTTTGCACTTGGAGGATCACGCGTTTGGGATCGAGTCTACTTGAAGATGGAAGATCGACAAGAAGACTTAGGTATCCTAGTTTAGATAGAGTTTTAGATCCATTTGTAAAGCTTAGTATAGTTGATATGCTCAAGTGCACAAAACACACACATGTTGGATATTGGTTTTTTTCGGTTTTTAGTTTAACCGATATGAGTTTTCATGAATAGTTTGATCAAAACAAGTTTACATGTTTTATATGTATATTAGATGTGCTCTATATACATACATGCTTATATGACTTATACAAACTTAGTTTGACATACCTATTCATGTAGTTTTATGTTTTGGTATAAAACATATTTTTGTAATTAAAGACAAAAACTATGATATATTTGTTGAATGTGTATTAGACCTATGTCCATATGCATCATGCTTAATAATGTTCAAATATCATGTTTTTGTATTTCTATAAGTTTTTAGGAAAATCAGATTTCCTATTGAAAAAAAAATCAAGTTTGATAAAAATACAAGTTTTGTTTTTGATAAAATTGGCAAGACACAAAAATGATTGATATGTTGATATATTGTCTTGAAATTTTTATCACTTGTTTGAGTTTCAATATAAAATGATAAAACAATTTTTATGGTATTTTTAAAAGAGATAAAAGATTTTTTAGAAAATATTTTTCCAAATTTTCTGACCTTGTTTTTGTGCTGACAGGCTGGTCGGTCGACCCTGACGGTCGACCGCACCAAGGGCCGGTCGACCGTTCGGGTCGACCGACGTGCACAGACGTGCACGTCTGTTAGGCACAGACACGGTCGACCGGGACGGTCGACCGAGTTGAGAGCTCTGCTCTCGGGTTTTCTGGGTCGACCAGGCCGTCGACCGCAGTTGCCCAACGGTCATAATTCTGACCGTTGGCGGTCGACCGGACCGGTCGACTGGTGGCCTGTCAGGCTGCCACATCAGCCTAACGGCTAGTTTTTCCTAGGGGCTATATATACCCCATTTCTCCATTGTTTTGGCTAAGATTTTTAGAGCTAAAAATTCCAGACTTTCTCTAGTGTTTAAAAGAGTTTTTAAAAGAGTTTTTAAGCTAAAAAGGTTTCATCTTATTTGTTTTTGGGTTTTTGGAAAATCAAAGAAAGCTAGGGTTTTGGGAGATTGTTTTGTTTTTCATTTTCTATCATTTACAAGTGATTTCCCAAGTAGTTTTTCTTTGTTGCTGGTTTCCAAAAACACTTTGTTTCCACACTTGAGCTATCATACTATCCTAATCTATTAGGATCTTGTTTTGTGGAAAGAAAAGAGAAAAGAAAGAGAGAGTTTTGAGGTTGTTGTTTGTAACCTCTAAGTTGTACACCCTTATTCTTGTTGTATCCCTCTTAGGTAGAGGTGATCGGGTGATTAGTTTGTATCCCTCAAGTGTGAGGTGATTGAGATTGGTTGTGAGCCTCTTCGGTAGAGGTATTGGTTGTTGTATTGGCTACGGGCCCACCCCTCGGTTGTGAGGTGGTTGTTTGAGAGAGGAGTTTGGTACTCCTAGAGTTGTAAGAAATCCTCCTCGGTGGAGGTTCCCTCGGTGGGAGTTGAGATAGTGGAAATCCTACACGGTGGTGTAGGCGGGGATGTGGAGCAAGGTGCTCGAACCTCGAAATAAATCTTGGTGTTTGCGTTTTGATCCATTGTCTCTCTAACTCTCTCTCTTATAATTGTGCAAAGCATCATACTCATCATCATATCATACTTGCTTGTGTTGAGCATTGATTCATTCATATCTTATACATTGCTTGTGTTGCCTTGCATCTTTTATATTGCAATTCATTCTTATATGCTTGGCTTGATTGTGTGCATTTCACATTGCTTGGATTGCTTGTGTGTGTGCCTAACTTATACTCATCCAACAAGAGCTTCACATAGCACCTCAACCCATTTCAAGGGGAATCAAGGGGAGTTAGTCCAGAGCCTCGCAAGGGGAATTCGGCTACACTTGTTGTATTGTATTAGTTTGTGCATAATTTGCATTAGCTTCCGCATTTAGCGCACTTAGTTTGCATTTGTATTCTAGATTAGCACTTACACCTATTCACCCCCCCTCTAGGTGTTTTTCATTACCTCCATCATTTGCATACATATTCATGTGCTTTAATGTCATATCTATTTATTTCTAGTGATGCATGAGTTAAGGGGGAGCTTCTTTGAAGCTTTACTTTAATCCATGCATATATAACTCCATGAGTTTTATCATCATCAAAAAGGGGGAGATTGTTAGTCCAAAGGCCCATCACTCTAGTTTTGATGATGATCAACTCATGTAGTTATATTTACTAATGATCTTGTGCTAATTAGTGACAGATTTATGATCAAGATCTTAGTAGGTGCATAGCTCAACAAAGGATTTAAAGTCATGTTGGAAGCTAGCACCAGTTGATTCACGAGCCTATGCATCAAGACCACATCTAGAGATGAGCTCGGTGGATTGCATTTGGACTAAGTCAAGAAGATGAGAAGACTTCAAGGGAAGACTTCAAGATCAAGACTTGTGTCTAGGTATAAGATTTAGTTTGTGTTTTTAGTTAAAATGTAATGATAGAATAGTTGGTGGATTGATCAAGTCTATATCACACACACACTCTTGATTTAGATGTCTTTTCATAAAAGAATTTTTATTTAGAAAAGACTTTCATTTTGGAAAAACTTCATGTTGGTTTTTGGTATTTCTTTATATACATATCCTTTAACCAAAACCATGTTATTTGCTAGATGTCAAAAATATAGATATTTCATCTTAATTGTGTAGTGGATCATATCCATACACACTATGCTTTAATAAGTTCAAAATATCTTGTTTTTGTATTTTGTGAAGTTATGGAAAAACAAGTTTTGGAAAAACATGTTTTAGAAAAACAGTTTTTATCTTGTGTCAATATTTCCATGTTACAAAAATAGTCCAATCTTTTATAACATGCCTTGATTTTGTGCAAGCATGTTTGATTATCATAGTATATTGGTAAAACTATTTTTGTAGAATTTCTATGTATTTATGGGATTTTATGTGAACCAAAACACTTAGTTTTTAAATCCCAGAAAACTGTTTCAGGCTTCAGAATAGTCGACTAACTACCTTTGTAGTCGACTAATCCTGAAGTCGGTCGACCGGCTGGGTCGACCGACGTGCACAGACGTGCACGCCTTTGTGCACTGGAGGACGGCCGACCGGACGGTCGACCGCTCCAGAGAGCTCTGCTCTCTGGAAATCTCGGCTGACCGTGCGGGTCGACCGACAGAGAGTTCTGCTCTCTGCTCCAGTGGCTGGGTCGACAAGGCGGTCGACCGGAGACTCCAACGGTCAGATTTTTGACCGTTGGCGGTCGACCGGGCGGTCGACCGTCAGGTCTGACAGATCCCAACGGCTATATTTTTCTGGCCTATAAAAAGGGGGGTTTTGTC
>JAVJIF010001704.1:125000-147234 GCA_038442645.1 Agave tequilana
GGAAAATATCATACATGCCTTCCCTGCACTTCACCTTAGGAGAACTTCCACACATGCCAATCATTGTACTGTGACTCCTCCTCCGCAACTTCACGACCACACGAAGACTCCTCATGAGCCAACACTGACTCTCCAACTGACTAGCCCTATCTAGTCTACCTGTCTTCCACTGACGGTCCAACCAAGTCTTCGTAGAGCACACCAAACATCATCGGCTTCAACTGGATGCACACCCTCCTTATGCAAGCTCAACATCTTGTCACCGGAAGATTAACCTGTTCATCGAGATTACACCACCTCACCTCTACGTGAAGTTCAACTGGCCACAACACTTCACCTTTATGTGAAACCACTCCACCTCTACATGGAGCTTCAATCGGCCAATATTCTTCATCTCTATGTGAAGATCTAAACAGCTTCTTGAGAACCCACATAGCTTCATAAGAGTTATATCACCAAATAGCTGCGCCTTTACGGCTGCCTACGTACCTTTGCCCAAAAGGATCAAGCCAACCGTAGTTCATTTGAAATGAGCTTCATCAAGCTCAAATATTGGTACCTGTATCTGCAGCAGTGGACCTATCAGACTGAGTCATATGAACCTCTTCCCGGCCATCATGGAGGACAACAGCCTTCAACTTTAGCTTATTGCGATCACAATCTTGAGATTCATACTTCTTTCCCCACAAGTGTGGTTTCACCTTAGTTCCAATAGCTGCAAGCACTTTGACATCCATAGCAATGTCTTCAACTTGTTCAGCATCACCCTTGGTTTCACAATCTCCACTCGGTGTCACATCCGATGAAGTCTTTTTTGATGCAGAACCAACTGGAGATGATGAAGTGGCATCAACCTCCACCCGCTGCGATCCTTCCTTGGTCTTCGTCCTCTCCACCTGCTGAGAGACGGTGAACTTCAACACTGAAGTCTCCCCAAATGTGACATTCTTTCTCATCATGATTTTCTTATCTTTGGGGTCTCACAACCTGTAGCTGTTCCTCTTGACGCCCAAATAGACAAACCTTTTTGCTCACGGATTCACCTTGCCATTCTTGGCACTGAAGTAGGCCGGACTTTCAAACTCCCGCATTACACCATGATCTTGAGCAGCTTTCCCAGACCAAATTTCCAATGGAGCTTTACCTCCCATCACAGTCGATCTATTCATGAGATGGCTAGCATAATCAGTCGCCTCAGCCCAAAACGACTTATCCAATCCTGCATTAGACAATAACTTCCGAACCTCCTCCAGCAAGGAATGGATTAATTCCTTAGCCAATCCATCTGAACCTGTTGTGAAGTGAGTAGCAATACATGTGTTCTGGCCAAAACATAGGAATTAGTTCATGTCTTTTCTAACATTTCCAATCTGAAGCTCCTTTATCTTCCTACCTATATGCCTCTTCATTCTTCCTCTCTACTTCACCAACACATCTAGGGCTTCACTCCTTTGTCTCATGGGATATATCCAAAACTGCCTAGATGAACAATTAACAAAAGAGACAAAGTACCTGTGACCTCCAAGTGATGCCGTCTTAGTAGGTCCCCATACGCTCACGAGAACACAATCAAGAAGACCTTCATTGCGGTAAGTACTGGTGCTGAATCTCACCTTCTTCTTGTCCAGAACACTGTGTCCACCTTCTAACTTGTAGGTAGAAGCACCTTCCAGCGATTCCATCTTTGCAGGAGCTCGCAAAGACTTTTCTTCTTTCTGTCTGACCTTTCCCTGCCAGACCTCTGGGCCACCATCATCTGAGGAACTCGAAGTCTCCACCTGATCTGTAATCGTACTACCCTTCAAGTAGTAAAGATTGCCTCGGCGGACGCCCTTCATCACCACCATCGAGCCCTTGATCATCCTGAGATCACCATCTCGAATAGATATCACCATGCCCGATGCTTCCAAAGTTCCCACGGAGATTAGATTTCTCTTCAACTGAGGTACATACCTCACTCCCTTCAGCTCCCTTACCATCCCATCAAACATCCTGATTCAGATTATACCTACACCCTCCATGCTACATGGGTGATCATCTCCCATAACGACCGAACACCCCTCCAACTTCTCAAAGCTAGAAAACCAACCCCGATTAGGGCACGTATGGTATGTTGTATCTGTATTCAAAATCCACTCATCTTTCCATGAGTTACCAACGATGGGAGTAGTGACTGAAAATGAGAAACCTGACGAGTCTGAATCTGATCCATCTGCCTGTGAACTGCTCCTCTAAGTATTCGTCACCTTTGCAAGATTTGCTTCAGCCTTCGACTCCTTCTTCTTCCTCATGAATTTCGGACAGTCCACTTTCCAGTGCCCCATCTCTCTGCAGAAGGCACACTAGTTCCTTGTAAGATCCCTGAAACCTAGCCTGGACTTTGATCTTCCTCTTTCTTCCTTGCCCTTTCTTGATGAACCCCTACCTCTTACTGCTAGTGCCTCTACCGATGAGCTTGACTGAGAAGGATGTCTCTCCTTTCTCCTCGTCTCATAACTTGCCAGTGCAGACGACACCTCATGGTAGTCCAGACTCTGCCTACCATTGATAAATGTCAAAGTGAATGTCTCATACTCCTCCGCCAGGAGTGAGTTCAGGAAGATAATTGCCTTATCTTCCTCGTCTATCTTGACATTCACGTTCACCAAATCTGTAAGAAGCTTCGTGTATCGGTTGATGTGCTCATTCACTGTGCTCCCCTTCTTCATCTGAAACCGGTACAGCTTACTCTTAAGCTGCAATCTTGACTCGACACTCTTGGTCAGATATTTCTTCTCAAGGGTTTTTCACAGATGCTTCGCCGACGTCTCATGTTGCGCAAGATATTTTATGTCTTGCGTTAAATATGAACGAATCAACCCACACGCAGACCTGTTCATCTTTTCCCATTCTTCATCAGTGGTCGTGCTTCTCTTCTTCTCCAGAAGGAGAGTATCCTCGAGGTTCGATGCATTCAGGGCATCCATAACCTCACATCTCCACATCCCGAAATTATTTGTGCCATTAAACTTTACCACGTCAATCCTCGGATGAAGATTCATGGTTTTAACCGAAGCAATTTCTTCTGCCATCTAGATTACTTGATCCTCTATCTAAGCGGAAAAACCAACCGAAAATAGATCACAATTGGGATAAAAATTGGATTTTTACCTTTTTCCTGAAACCCTAGATTGAGTTTCTCACCAGATCTACTCCACTACAGATTCCTTGAGCACTCTTTGCGTCCTTCTGAGATCAAAACACGATCCCACGAATACCGCTACCTCTGATCTGAGATCGACACACGATCTTCGCCGAATCAGATCCCGAAGCCCTCTGAATCTCCAGAAAAAAATCTCAAGCGAAACTTGGGAAACTCTGATACCACTTGTTGTGCCACGACAACAACCAGAAGAGGAATCCCTGAATCTCCCAAGTACGAAGAACAATCACCGAAAAACAACACAAATCCCTAAATCAGAGAACGAACACGAAAAAAACAATTTAACGAGGTTCGGCCTTGATGCCTACGTCCTCGGGGTAATAAAAGAGAGATTTTATTACTTTGGAAAAGCAAATACAATGGGTGCAACTCCTCTAAGTATCAAGAGAACTACTGCTTTTCAGAAGATACAACAAAACCTTAGAAATCCTGCTTTTATACAACAGTTTTCTGAAACAGCACTCGCAGCCCGCAACCCGACTGTCCGGTCGACCGGGCGATCGACCGACCCCTTCCACCGGTCGACCGGTCGGTCGACCGGGCGCCCAACAGAGAGTTGGGTACTTTCAGTCGGTCGACCGAGCTCCTTCCTTGTGCACGTTGTGCACGTCGGTCGACTGGGCCGGTCGACTGATCTCTTGCTACTGCGGGCGGTCGACCGGGCCGGTCGACCGATCTCTTGCTGCTGCTGCTGTTGACCTGTTTTGCTGCTGCTGTATCCTTCCTCTTTCGTCGATGACTTCCTCGACGAACCCTTGACGATCTTTGTCGACTTCTTCGACAATATCCTCTCTCTTTCCAACATGTTCGCTAGCCTAAAGCACGCAAACGAATAAAAAGATTTTCTTTACTCTATTTTCTATGTTGAAACTCACTCATCGGCTGTTATCATTATGTGAGCCAGTGCCTCTAATAGCTCACAGCTTCACAATTATATTTAAACTTCATTTATATCAAATTAAATGTTGTTTAACTAGAAATTATACCACTCAAATTAATTATTATTTACATTGTCATATTTTTAACTCTGTGAGACAACGTATTAGAACTTACATAAAGTTATTCCACCTATATAGTTTTTCTTCCATCTGAATGTCTCCATAATACAAAGACACCCTATTTTCCACCAAAACTCTAGCATATATAATACAGAGACACCTGAATTTAATCAATGCATGTAAATTTGTTTTGGAGATGGTGCATGTAATTCTTTTGGAGATAATACATGTAAATTTGTTTTAGAGAGAGTGTCGATTCTTAAATTCTACTTATTTTCAGTTCCTATTCCTGAGAACAATACTTGCCTCATATTTTAGTAGCTTAGACAACAGCTGCCTGTGGAAATATGACTGTCATTTGCAATTATAACTATCTTTCTGAGGCTAACAGAATTTTGTTTTCTGAGGTTTCTTATTTTGGTTTTCCTCATATTGTTTGATGGTGTCGGATTGAACTGCCTGAGTTGTTTGATGAGTTTGAAAAGTGGCACATGATGCAGGCAAGTTCTTGGTTTTACCCTCTATGATTATGGAGTGTCACACTTGTGCAAGCTGATTATCGTAGCAGAAATCTAGTTCTAAGTTATTTTGATACAAACCAATTACTGGACTATTATCTTGTTTATGCATCATGATGTGCATCAGTTATTAATTCATGCTGGTTTGGTCACAGTTATATATATATTTTTGTTCTATGCTGACTGTTCTTTCTTTTCTTTTATCCAGGAATATTATTCTGTGGCCTACACAATTAATGATGCCAAGGTTAGTAGAATGTAAACAGTAATTTTGTTTTGTCATAAAACACTGAAATTACATACGATTAAACTGTTGTTCAAAAGTGTGGTTATTCTTATAAACGCAAAAATGACCTCTTCCCCCAACAAAAGAAAAAGAAAAAAAAAAAGGGTGATTACTATGCAGGTTTCTTTCCATGCATACAGGCTTACAAAATGAACAGTTTGATAAGGCTTATGGTTAATGAACATCCAAGTGTGAAATGTTTGTTAATCTGCAATTTAATTCATATAGAACAAAATCAATTATGTAATCCTTTTATTTTTCCATTTATATGCAGGGTATGTTCAGAGATTTCGGATTCTCCCAAAATCAGACTGCTGTCCCTCCACCGACTGGGCTTCATCCTCATGCAGAAGAGAGTGAACTGTGAGTTATTACAATTAGCTGCTAACATAATCTAATTTGTCTGTTGCTCCCAGATGTCCAAAATTGCAATGGATATCTTTGTTTCTGCTTACCACTTGTTATATGGAAATTTCATCTGGGTTTTGGGGAATGTGGGCGTGCCCAAGTCTTTCAGAAATCTATGGGTTGCATGCCACTGTGATCAAATTTTTTTCCTTTTATTGCCATGGTAAAAGAAGTATGTGTGTATATTATGGCCAATTGCCTGAGGATGCTTACTATATTTTGTTTAACTCATTCTCCAGAATGAAGCTCATCTTAACCAATGGTGCAAAAAAAAAAAAAAAAACTGACCCAAACTGATCCAGAACCCAAGTGATGGGAAGTGCTTTGTTATCCAATTTAAATTATTGACATCATACCATCTGATAACTTGCAGAGTTTCAGTGCACCAGAGAAATATCAGATTTCTTAATTGATAATTGCAGGCATGCACAGCTTATGGTTCCTTTTGGAGGCTTTAAGCTCAAAACCAATAATGAAAATATTTGCATTATCTAAAATTTCTCAAAAAAACTCTCAGAAATCAATCATTTTGAGGGCTTGGGTGCATAGACCCAATTGAAGTAACCGATCTAAATATATGTTTAGTTTGTATGCGAACAAATTTGTTTAGCATACTAGATTCTGATAACTTAATAATCTACAGAGGTTGATTAGTTTTAGCAAAAATTACTTCATTTGAATAATTGCAATGTGTGGATATCAATGTAATAAGTAACTTACTCTTGGAGCTGTAGATTTGTAATTCTTAACTGGATATGTTAGAATATGAAATATTGTCTTTTCAACTCTCACCATAACATATGAAAATCCCTACTACTAAACCAAAACTTCGAAGTTATGATGATAGTTGAGGGTATTGCTTTCATATTCAGCAGTGGATACCTTCACACCATTTAAAACATTCTTCATGATCTATCTTCTTATCTCTTGTTTTCTACAGTCTAGTAGAATCTGGATTACATGAACTGATCTTGTATGATCATGACAGTCCCCTCTCTACAGTTTCCTCGGCTATGAATGTGGTATTTATTAAAGGAGTTTGACTTGACAGCCGGTCGTAAAACTCAAATTTTTTTTTTTAAAAGCTGTTTCTCAAATAAAAACAGATGATGAAAAACTATGTTCCATATATAGTTCATAAACCTGATGAAAAATGCACTATATTTGAGTGCAGAGAATATTAGTATACTATTTTAACTCATCCATCCCCACGTCTAGCCGATGTGAGACTATTTATTCGACCCAAATCCCAACAATCCCCCTCGAATAAAGAGTCTCCCATTGGGGATCTACATCGTCGAACATCACTCACACACGACTAAGTTCGGGGCATAGCTCTGATACCACTTGAAGGAGTTGGAGCACCATTCCAAAAGATTAGCCTTCTAGGTGGAGTTTCTCAAATCCTTATATACCCAAGATCATCCCCACGTCTAGCCGATGTGAGACTATTTGTTCGACTCAAATCCTAACAATCCCCCTCGAATAAAGAGTCTCCCATTGGGCGATCTACATCGTCGAACATCACTCACACACACGACTAAGTTCGGGGCATAGCTCTGATACCACTTGAAGGACTTGGAGCATCATTCTAAAAGACTAACTTTCTAGGTATAGTTGCTCAAATCCTTATATACCCAAGATCACCCCCACGTCTAGCCGATGTGGGACTGTTTGTTCGACCCAAATCCCAACATAGTCATCATGATTATTGTGGTTGTATTTTGACAAAGTGATGAATGTCAAATTATATTCAATAATAACAGGTGATGATTTTTAATCATTTTTGCACGTACTGAATTATTGGAAATGTCTGTGGCATATGTTATTATTTACCATCTTGCAATTTATTTGTGGTGTCATGCACTAGAAAATCATCTCTCTATTTTTTTAATTTACAGAATCAATTGTATTCAACAATCAACAATATATTAACATTTTGATTTTGCAAATCAACCATCTCAATGTAAATTCAAGACATTTTGCACAGGTTTCCCTCCCAATTCTGGTAAATATTCTTTAGTTCCACTCATTACCTCTAAACCTCATCCAATAGTGGAATATGGGTTTTCTATTAAAAGTTGATTTTTTTCTGCCTATTTCTTTTGCCAACCAGATGGGCCAAACTTTTTTTTTAAAATCTAATTAACTCACTGATGGGATTTACCGGCGACTCTGGGGAGCAAATCAAGAGCCTGACCGGGATCATGTCGGAGGAGAAAAAAAAATATCCGAGAGGTGATGTTTGAACTGGTAACCGTGAAAAGTATTGTACTCTGACTGATGCAGACTAATCGATTGTACAACCGCGAGGGTATGATTAGATGGCAGCATCCATAATTAGATGGCAGCATGAGAGAGAAGACAAGAATATGAACCCAGTACTCCAACCTGATACAGCCTATGAGATGCGCTTTACGAGGCAAAAGCAAATAATGGAATAAAATCCGGAATAAAAGTTTGCGAACAGTCCCTTTATTTGTCTGCCTATCTCAGATTAAGCTATCCTTGGCCAACATCTACATATGTTTTCTAGTAGAGTTTGGGCTCAGATTATTTAGCATGGGGAGTTGGTGGAATGAAAGAAAATAGAGTGGAAGAGACTATGAGTGAGTGAGAGGAGGGCAAAAGAGAAGGGACTAAGAGCACTTTCACTATTGTGCTCAGGTAAAAGATACAACATGATCTTTTTTAGTCAAATATTAATTTGCTCGGGCTTGAGCTCGGGCTCCTCGTGATTGAGTTTGTAACCAGACAGTGTGGAGTATGGAGTTTGTTACTGATGAGACTATTTTTGTAAGAACTTGTGCGATAAAAATGCCCTAGGAGACGAGCAGAAATGAGAGGGAGGAGATGAGGCAAAAAGGCATAGAGCACGTGGATTGTAGGACCAATTTCAAATCAAATGGTGAGGGGCAAACATTTTTGGTAAACTTGTTTCTGTTCTTTCTCTTCTCTCCTCCCTTTTTGAGGTCTAATCCCAACCACCAACCTTCAACTAGACTTCTTGCTTTTTATCATGAATAGGGAAGCATGTTCTTCTCTATTCGCTCATAAAAGGTAATCCTTCTTTTCAATAGTCTTCTATAATTTTATTACGTTATTTTCTTTTTATATGTTAAGGTGCATTATTTTTCTTTAAGTGTGTTTGAACGGTTGATAATTATGTGATTTGTGGATGATTTTGAAGGAGAAAAGGAATCAGCTAATAGATTTTGGGTATTTGAGTAGACAAGAAAATCCAAATATCTCGTAAAATCTAACCGGGTGGTGATTAGACTAACTAAAATTTTTTTAGAACTGGAACATTTTGTAAAACAATTTTTAAGATGTTAGTCAATTGAAACTTTTTATTAGAAGTAGAACTGCAATTGTTTTTTTAAGTGTTAGTCAACTGAAACTTTTAACTAGAATTGGAACTTGAATTTTAATACTAGATTTTTTTTTTTTTAATAAATGATCAATGATTGGGAGCTAGAACAAAAATGTTCTATTTTGTAGCTCCACCATATGATATGGGGGGGAAAATGTTTCTTTCACCCTCCAAAATAGTTTCATTTTTTTTTTTTTTACTAGAACCATCAATTGGAATAGAAACTCTCTACATTGATCATTTAATAATTAATAATTATTAATTATTAGTAATTAACTTTCAATAGTGACTAATATTAATAATTATCTTCCAAATGTATTAATATAAATGTTTGATAATTAATGATTATTTTTTGTTAAACATTCATAACTAATATTTAAATCTTACTAATTGCTGGTTAAATCTTATTAATAAACTTTATGACATTAGATATAACATTATAGTAATAGAATTTTTATTACCATTGACCTTGTTTTTCATGCTAATTAAAAATAACTAATTTATTTTTGATGAATTAAAAATTTTTAAATAAATAAAACAAGGTCACAGAAACTGAAATACTAATAAAAATAATAGTTCGATTATTTAATTAATTTTATTGATAATTATTAATTGTTTATTTATAGTATTATTTTTTATTTAATGACTCAACAAGTACAATGGGAAGGGTCCCCTAACACAGGACACATGGAAGGATGAAAAACATGTCAGTCAGGAAATTTATTTTCTATCACGAGATATTATTTGTAATAATTAAGATTTATATTATTTATATTATTATTTTTACTAATAATAATTATTAATAATATTACATTAATAATATTACTTACTAATGTTATTAAACAATCAATTGTGAATATATTAAAAGTTCTAAAATAATAATTATTTTTATTGTAATCATTAATAGTAATTCTTTATTAATATGATCAGATATTAATATTCTTAAGTAATAATTAATTAATAGTAAATAAAAATTAAATAAGTAAATGCAACATCATCAAATGTTCTAGAAAATATTCTACCTTTTAGTTATAAATGTTTTAGAAAATAGGGGCATTTCACTATACCCCTTATGTCGAACCGTAATTAGGGAAAAAACTCAGCTTCATAATTTTGTTCGCTTCAGTCACCTTCTTTTTTAAAGTAAGGATTATAGGCTGTCTAAAATCAATGAAGACAAAAGGCATGAACGCGGACCTCATACCGACGCAGGGGTCATTCCCCAATTTAGACGCGAGTCTCAAACCAGGCACAAGAATGGAGTTTCAATCCAAACGCGAATATCACACTTCATCAAAAGTGGACGTGAGGGTCGCATTCTGTGTTAAATACGACAGTTGCATTACTCCCCAAAATGCAAGCCTGGATAGCTTAGCGTTCCAACTCAAACGCTGGTCTTAGTAGCATCACTTTTCAACGACAACACGAGCTTGTGAGCTCCGCGTTCCAACACAGAATACGAGCATGTGAGCTCCGTGTCTAACAACAGAACGAGTTCTGTGTCCAGTGTGAGACCCGCATTCTATTAAAACTGAATTCCATTACTAGGTCAATTAACACCCACGTAAACTGGACATTAATCCCTATTATGGAGAATTTTCAGGGGACAATCGTACCCCTGAGAACCCCTATAAAAGCTATAAAAGTTATGAAGAAGGGTTCGGCTGGTTCAGTCATTTCAAAAAGCTTTTTGGAGAGAAATTCAACTAACTTGCTCCAGAATTCAGCTTTAAATGGACAAAGAGAGAGAAATCATTTTGAAAAAGAAAGACTCTAACACTTGATGTGTTCAAGTAGAGTTCCTTTCATCTCTTTGAGAGCAACCACAAAGATCCAAGGAAAGCTTTCGGTTCGGCCGATCAACAGAGAACAAGAATCACTATCCACAGCTACCTTAAGAACCAGATATTCTTCCCTCTTCTCTAATCAGATTTTAATCCGATATAACTTTTCATTCACTCAAAAAAAATTTACTTCAAATTTTTCCGAGAAACAGAGGATGGCAACTTCACTAGGGATTAACGTTTTCTCAACCGACAAGAACGCTATAGCGCAAGCTAACCTCAACCTCCTTGGATCAACAGTCGAATCACTCATTCGTCGAATTCGACTAAGAGATGTTCGAGAAGCTTCTCTCTTTGGGCTCTATTAGCCCAAAGCAATGCGGCAATACCACAAAGTCTCTTCGAAAATCTGCTCTCAAGTCTCTTCAGAGACTTCTCCAAAAGTGACCCGCGCAATTGTTCACAAAGTGAGCAGCGTCACTTCCAGCGAGGTTTTGAAAACCCCGGTGAAATCGACATGGCCCGCGTCAACATCTTTTAAGACACCTGCAGGTCTAGTGTATTGGCTCACGGTCAAAATGATGATGAAGATCAATCTCATTATCACTCTCCTCTCAAAACTCTACAACTCCGGGTTGCTGAGGGTTTCTAACAACCCTTGTGAGTCAACGGGAATGTTGAACGTCAACGAAGGCGTCACGCTCGTCATTAGCAAGCAGAAGACACCACAGTTGCAGTTGTGCCTCTGTACTGAACGTGAAGGTCAAACCCGCATTATTCTGGCACAACGTGAGACTCGCGTTCATCAAGCTTGCGTCTCAGCACCAAAATGCGAGGTCCGCGTTTCATTTCAAAATCGCAAGACCTGCGTCTAACATGCAACTGTGCCAAAACGCGAAGTCCGCGTTTCTCTTGCAGAACACGAGACCCGAGTCTAGACGAAGGCTGAGCCAAAACGTAACCCTCGCGTCTCAACTCAAAAACGGGAGACTCGCGTTCAGAAGCTTACACTACGAACACGCGACCTTCGCGTTTCATTACAAAAACGCGAAGCTTGCGTTCAGTCTCAAGTGGCCAAGAATAGTACTGAGCTGGGAAGCCCTTACCCCCATGGGATTGAGGATAGTTCTTCAGATACCCCTGCAATGGATCTGAGGGACTACTTGACTCGGAAGAGGAGTATCCACCAGATCGCTTCCTAATGCTGTTGTGAGCAGCTCATCAGGGCAGTGCCCTCCGAGTGCCACTGTAGCTCTCAGACGAGAAAATTATCGACCTTCAATCGGTTGTCAGTGGCTCCAACTTCTAATCAGCCAAGAGCAATCGCTTCTGCAAGAAGAAATCATTTCCGATGAGGAATATCCTTAGGTGACTTTGAACATAGTGGGGCAGAGTACCATGCCAAGCAAGTCCAAAGGAGATCAGTTGGCTGTTAACTTTGAGGAGTCGGATGTTGAACGATCTCCGGGCTTGAAAAATGTATTGATCGAGCCTGAAGGGATCTACCAATATACTCGGATCCGTACTGAAACGATCGCTGCAGTCAACTACAATTGTTGGAAAGGGGGCTCGAGATAAACGATTAGCATTCTGCCATCGTGGAATCCCAGTCGTCGAACTCCTACGCGGGGACCGAAGCCATCATGTACATGACCGACACTCCCAAAGAGATGGCTAGGAGATTTGAGGAGTAAGTCCGAGTGCATCAAGTTTAGCAGGATATGCTCCAGTCCCAACAAGAGTCCATCAACGATCTTAAGAAGATGATGGCTGTTTTGCTTGACATGACGACGAGGAAGCCAAATACTCCAAGCTAAGGCTTCTTCCATCAAAAGTAAGGGCAAAGAGAAAAAAGGCGAGAACTCTACTTTCGAACCCTCTGACGGCATTGAGAACAACTTCGAGACTAAAAATCCTGGAGCTTGATCTAAAGAATCAGAGAATTCAGAGACTGAAGACGCCACTGCCAAGAGAATGGATGAGTTCGAGAAATGCCTTGAGACTATTGCAAATCGAAGTGAGCTGCAAGAAGTAAGGGTAGTCAAGCCATGCCTAGTGGAATGTCATGCTACTCCCTACTTTCCCAATTCAAGGCACCAACCCTGCATACTTTCGATGGAAAGGGATCACCGAACCAGCACATATACTACTTTAAATCCTAAAACTGGGAATGTAGTATCGAACGATGCCATCATGGCTCGTTTGTTCATTGGCACCCTAAAGGGGGTTATCTTTTAGTAGTTCATGAAGCTGCCTGCCAGTTCTATCAAGAAATGTGTTGCTCTGGAGAAGTATTTCTGGCTCGCTTCTTTGAATACGACATGGAAATATCGGTGCCGACTCTTCTCTCTATGAAGCAGAAAAAATGAGAGTCCATCAAAATGTTTGTGGATAGATTTCAGAGCAAGGCTCTCCGATGTCCCAGTGGCATGACGTAATCCACGCTGGCAGAAATGTGCCACCACAATTTACAAACTGCCCTCCTAGCTCAAATAGGAGTGGTGGAATATCGCACTTGAAAGCAACTGGTGCTACAAGGCGAAAATACAGAAGAGATCGTCGCGAGGGTCAAAGCTGAAGTAAATAAAAGAAAGCCTAGACCTGAGAAGTCAACACGATGGATACATGAGCAATCTTTCTAGTCAAAATTGAAAGATACTCTGGCGACAGAGACCACGTCATTCGTCAAACCCCAACCAACTAGAAGGGGAAAGCCTTCAGAATAGATGCGAGCTAATAAGCAATATCTTTTAAGGATGAGCATGTTGTCTCTCTATTCAAGCTGCTTCAGAAGAGCAACAAGCTCAAGTTACAGGAGGCGAGACACCCTAAAGAAGTCGAGAAGATAGATGATTCCAACTACTGCTTGTACCACATGATGTTGGGGCATCCCACGAAGAGCTGTTACATCTTCAAAGATGTTCTCCAAGCTCTGATCGACGCGGAGGTGCTCAAACTTCGTCTTGAATAGAAGACGGTGACCGCCAACATGACATCCACGACACTCCTTTAATTTAGCTGCGACCTCCCGCCAACATTGATCAGAGTGGTCCCCATCCCAAAAGGAAAACTAAGAATGATCAATATTGATTCCCACAAGAAGAAGGAGAAGGGTCTCGTCCCTGTCCCCGCCCCTCGTGGAGAGATAATGTGGCTTCACCCTGACATTGTTGAGAGCCAGCAGTGGACTACTGTGACCAAAGGAAGTCCAAGGGCAAAATCAGAGCATCTTCTAGCAATGTGGTGAGTGTTTCTTCAAAAGAAACTGAGGAAGGTGTCACCTCTCTCACCGACTCAGAAGATGAGGAGTTTATTTTTGCTATGGATCAAGATGCTCCTTCTACATCCAAGACTCGCTCTAGCAAGAAGTACTTGAAGAAGTATGATGAACCAGTGGCAAGTCTCCCAAGCCAACCACAGAGACAACTGAGCAATCTGCGAAGCAACCGGCGGAGAAGCAGAAAGAGCTCCGCTATACGAAAGCTCTTCCAAAAGACAAGGGTGGAAGGAACGTCAATTCCTTTTCGCTTTAACGTCTTGACTCAACTTGCCAACATCACTACTCAGATGACTCTTTATTAGCTCCTAAGACTCTCCGAGTCTGCAAGGGGAAGCTCTCAGAGAAGCATTGGCAGATTCCAAAGCTTTTATAGCCCAGATTTCTGCCATGCCTGAAGAGGAAGATGACGAGCACTGTTATCACGCCTCCAAGTGGTCCTTGTGCATTATATTCACTCCAGGTGATATGCAGATCAAGGAAAAACATGACAGACTGCTGTTTTCACAGCGTATATTAGATCATTTGAGGTGAGCCACATTCAAGTCGATTCAGGGTCTACGATGAGCATTATGTCCCACAAGGTCATGCAACACTTGGACATCCTCACCCACCGATTGAGCGCCACTCAAACTGCCATCTATGGCTTTAACACCAATGGTACGCGCCTGATGAGAAAGATTAAACCCAGATGTCAGATTAGGGACCTGAGATCCGAGGTGACATGCTACATCATTGACGCCGGTACCTCATACAATTTGTTACTGGGACGATCATGAATTTACCGCAACTCTATCATCCAGTCCACTCTTCATCAGGTCATGAAATACGCCAATGAAGATGGCAAAGTGAGAATGTTGATCGCTAAGAAGCATCCATTCAAGGGGTGAAAAATTACTTTTCTAACTCTCTCCTCTCCCAAGACTCTCTTGAGACTGATGAGAATCCCTATCCAGAAGGCCCCGACTCTGGCAATGTAGCTGACACAGACCCAGAACCAGAAGAAGAGTGTTTCTGAAAAATAAATCCACTTGTAACGAGCATTGATAAGCTCGATTTTAACAACACCTCCAATGTTGAAGGTGAGTGATTTAACAATGAGAATTTAAATTTGGCTTACCTTTATACGTTAGCTTCTGATTTTGTACCGTCAGACACTAGTACTAACGTAGATAGTGGTCCTCTGTATGTGATAGATGCTTTGTCGTACGCACCAATAAGGTCATCCTTTATGGTGCATGAAAAGGCTTGAGACGTACAAGGAGCTTTCTTCGAAGTACCAGCTAAGCATAAAGATCAAAAATCAATCTTATTCGGAAGAATCGAGTCTGAGCCAATAACTTTTGAAAGCTCATGAGATAGTTCTGAGTCTCCTCAATTCTTTCATTATGGACCGAAATCACATCACATAATGAAAAGAATGGGCTATGATCTTACCAAAAGATCTGGCTTGAACTTTGGTAAAGAAAAACAAGCACTACTTTGATCCTTTATACCAAAGGGCAAAGCCCCCGATTACTATCACAAGACTCAAAGGGGGTTAGGTTATGTGTCTGCCCCAGTCTCATGAGATCTCGAATCTGAAGAATCAAACTGATACGATCACTCGTCTGGGACATCATCATGGGAGTCCGATGTCAGTGTTAGTGCCATCTTCAAAAGCCTCTCGGTCAACATGGTTTCGACCAGCCACCCAAAAAATGAAGATGAAGAAGAAATCGAAGAAATGATCTAGTCAGTCACCGATCCTTGGATCAAATACTTGAACACTCTCTGGGACATACACTTTGAACAACGTGAGCCTCCCACAGAGGATAAAGTAATCCAAGTGAATTTGGGAGATGAACTAATCCCAAACCAATCTTTATAAGTGAAAACTTGTCACCTTCTAAGAAGGAACACCTAATACGTCTTATACAAGAGTATATAGATGTTTTCACTTAGAACTATGAAGACATGCCTGAGCTTGACCTTCAAGTGGTCATCCATGCCTCAATATCAATTCAGATGCGAAACCAGTCAAGCAACAACAATGACGGTTTCATCCAGAGATCATTAAAGCAATTGGATCAGAAGTCAAGCTCATAGACTCTGGCTTCGTCAGGGAAGAATAACATCCTGACTGGGTGGCCAATATCGTTCTTGTCCCCTAAAAAAATGGGAAGATCCATATCTGCGTCGACTTTTGTGATCTAAACATTGCTTGTCCCAAGGATAAATTTTCTCTTTCGATCACGGATGTCATGATTGACAATACATGCAGATTTGACATAATATACTTCACGGATGGCTTCTCAGGATATAGTCAAATCAAGATATATTCAGAAGATGAGAAGCATACATTATTCAGAACACCACCGGGAGTGTACTGCTACACCGTGATGTCCTTTGGCTTGAAGAATGCAGGTGCGACATATCAATGTGCCATGAACACAATCTTCCACAATCATATACACAAGACTTTAGAATGCTACATCAATGATATTGCAGTAAAAAGTCACAACAAAAGCGATTATCTTACAGATCTGAAGAGAGTGTTCGACATCATACAAGCTCATCAGTTGAAGATGAATCCAACCAAGTCCTTTCTGGGGGTAGCTAGTGGCAAGTTCCTTGGATTTATTATGACATCCAAAGGAATCTACCTCAACCCCGAGAAAGTCTGCGCTATCAAAGAGATGCAACCTCTGAGGAATCTCAAAGAAGTCAGAGGACTGCAAGGACGATTTGCATACATCCGAAGATTTGTATCAAAATTTTCAGAACGTTGTCAACCTTCACCAAACTTATGAAGAAGAAAGTCTCATTTATTTGGGACAGCACTTGCCAACAAGCGTTCAAGAAGATCAAAGAATACCTCACTCACCCGCCCGTTTCGGTAGCTCTAGTATTAGAAAAAGTTTTTCTATTATATGTAAGAGCCATGGATCATTCTTTAGGAGCTTTATTAGTCTAGAACAATGATCAAGAGTATGAACAGGCGATCTACTACTTGAGTAGAATAATGATCAGGGCGGAACACCATTACAAGCAGGTCGAGAAGGAATGTCTAGCTCTAGTCTTTGCCATCCAAAAGACGCGACACTACCTAGTGGACCAACGTATTCACGTCATCTCTAGAGTTAATCCTCTGCGATTACTCATGACAAGACTATATTTGCTGAACTGTAGATTGGCGAAGTGGATGCAATTTATGCCACAGAAGGTGGTGACAGGCCAAGCCGTGGCAGATTTTTTGGCTGATCATCCAGTTTCAGGATCCTCCAAACTTTATGATGATCTCTCAAATGAAATAACGGAAGTTTATATGACCCACACATCCTCAGAAGGACAAGTATGGTAACTATTCTTCGATGGCACGTCAAGAATGAGTCCTAGAGGAAATATCATAACATGAGTGGGAGTGGTACTCGTTTTCCCACA
Source organism: Agave tequilana (assembly GCA_038442645.1). Lineage (NCBI taxonomy): Eukaryota > Viridiplantae > Streptophyta > Magnoliopsida > Asparagales > Asparagaceae > Agave > Agave tequilana. The sequence goes on from JAVJIF010001704.1 coordinate 142,270, forward strand.
TAACTATGTAATTTCTCACGCATTCTCATTAACTGAGCCGTGCTCTAGCAATGTGGCGGAACACAATGCTCTGTTGATAGGAATGCAACTTGCCGAAGAGATCGGTGTCAAGTATCTTGAAGCACACGGTGAAGCCAAACTCATTATCAGTCAAGTTTGAGAAGAGTACGAAGTCCGATATGAAGCTTAGTACCTTACCACAATGTAACCATCAATATGACAGAGAAGTTTCAAAGCTTCCACATCGATCATGTACCTCGACAATAGAATGCACATACAGATGCATTGGCATCTCTTGCTACTTCACTAGCGTGACGCCCCAATCCCACAGGTACGGGGACGCCACTGCGACGTATATACGCAGGTCAGAAATACCCTCGCGTATATACGCTAAGCTTCAGTACAGGCAAGAATCAGAGGCGGAAGCACAGTGGTAATATACATTCCAACAGAATAGTACAAGTACATAATTATCATAGAAAGTGATACAATATTACAGGAATATTATATCACTAGAAAATATAAGAGTACAATACATGAATGGATATACATAATAAAAACTGAGAGATGCTCACGAAATGGCAAGAGGGATCTCGGAAGCCAAACAGGAGAAAATCTAGAAGGAAGAACTACGGCGGTGTCTGAGCTTCTGCTGCACTCCGATCACCACGGGAGGATCCGCTGCACACTCTGATCAGCTACAGCAAGATCAACACGGTCTGAACTCCAGGATCTGGACATGAGAATCCAGGGTTGTTAGCAACCCCAGCGAGTACATATTATAAAGCCAAATGGCGTGCATAATAGGCACACGTGTACATGATCAAGTGATGTAGTCCAGGCATGCAGGTACAGAAAATGACAAGTAATATAAGGAAAATGACAGTAAATCTGAGATCAAGTAAATACATGTATATCAATAAGTCTAAATCGGAAAAACATGCATGGAAAACGGTATAGAGAGCATAGGTACACATAATCATGCGACCAATATATTAAACATGTGGTAAATACACTAAATACGCGATAAATATAAGTATGGACAAAACTAGTTGTATAAGCTCACATTATGGATTCATGGGGTTGATACGTCGAGGGGATAATCCAAACGAGGAAACCCTCATCTATATATCATATATCCGATGTCACCATCATCTGAATTCATACAATTTGAGTTGCCCTCAGGGTAACAGAACTAGAGTGTGTCTGAAGTAATCATCATATGCCACATAAATCACATGTCATAAGGCAAGGTGTCAACTCAGAACATAATACTATAACTGGAGAATATAAAGGTGTTGCATTTTAATTAATCCAATAATAATAATCAGTACCGTTTGATATTTTAATCGCCTCCCTACCAGCGCCTCACATCACCGATAGTCCATACTAGAGTCGCACTCTGTAGAACTTACCCGGGTCTGATATGTGAGTATCAGGACCCGAACAAAGGAGAGACCAAATATCACACGTTCCTAATATTATTATTGTTTCTTATATTCTTATGTTATTCTTATCCCTTTCTTACCGGCGTCCTACAACACCGATAGTTCACACCGGAGCCCGCACTTCCAGTAGAACTCATCCGAACTCCGATATGCAGGTACCATTATTCGAATAGGGGAGAGACCAAATAACACATGCTCCAGGCGTTATCATTGTACGGTATGTGTGTGTGTTAATAGGCACTGAGGATGCTTATCACGCTAACACCAGACGGTACAGGCGGGAGGGAGAAAGTAGCCCTTCAGATTCAAGAGGTAGCCCCCACCACGTATGCGGTGTGGCACTTTGTTCCATGTGGCACTTTGCTCTGAGGGTTGATACAGAAGGTAGCCCCATAGATTCAAGAGGTGGCCCCACAGATTCAAGAGGTGGCCCTCACCACGTGTGTGGTGTGGCATTTTGCTCTGTGTGACACTTTGCTCTGTGTGGGGAATGAATTCTAGAGGTGGCTCTCACAGATTCAAGAGGTGGCCCCCACCACGTGTGTGATGTGGCACTTTATTCTGTGTGGCACTTTGCTCTATGTGGGGAATGGATTCTAGAGGTGGCCCCCACGGATTCAAAAGGTGGCCCCACGGATTTAAGAGGTGGCCCCCACCACGTGTGTGGTGTGGCACTTAGTTCCATTCAGGAACCGCCGGACGCTAGCACGATTGTGGGATACATCCTCGTCATCCCGACACCAGGCATGCTCTGCCGGACGCCGGGATGACTGTGCTATTAATAAGAGTATGAGTACAGGAGATACAGGAGTACAGGATACAGGAGATACAGGAGTACAGGAGATACAGGAGTACCAAATGCTGGTAATAATATAATAATCATGCATATGCCAGGTAATACAGGAGTCAGGTGTCAGGTGCCAGGTGTCAGGTGTTATATATCATGTGGAAAATATAGCATGTCAAATACCGTGTCATATATCAAGTGTCAAATATAGCATGGTAAGTACCGATGTCAGGTATCATATGTCAAATATAGCATGGCAGGTACCGGTGTCACATATAGCATGAAAAATATCAGTGTCAAATATATCATGGCAAGTGTCGGTGTCAAACATGGCAAATACCGGTGTCCGGTATCATGTGTCAAATATAGCATGGCAAGTACCGGCGTCAAATATAGCATGGCAAGGGTTGGTGTAAATACCGAGTGTCGGTGTCATATATCATATATCAAGTGTAACATGCCAAGTGTCGGTGTAAATATTGAGTACCGGTGTAAATACCGAGTGCCGGTGTCATAAATCGTATATCAAGTATAACATGTCTAGGGTCGGTGTCAGATGTCACGTGTCAAGTATAACATGTCCGGGTAAATACCGAGTACAACATCATATATTAACTCGCATAGCATGATATCATGTATTAAAACTACGGTAACAAGTGCTAGGCATGCTAGAATATTCACATATCAATTCCATGATATAAATACAAGAGCGTTTATTTTTAAATGTATTAAAAAGTACTCGCCTGAAACCGCGGTGAAATACCAGTTAAAAGTCTAGAAAATCGGCGATTCGCACGAGAAATCCACTAGCCCATAGTTGTATATTAAAATATATATTTATAAATATTTATATAAATATTAGAGAGGGAATGAGAGAGGAGAGAGAAAGTTGCAGGAAGAAGAGAGAGAAAGAGAGAGAAAATATGGTGTATTGAGAAAAGAATTAGGATTTAAAAGGAGAGGGGTATTGGGTGTAAATATAGGGAGGTAATTTGAGGGAGATGGATGGGTATTTTAGGAATGAGGGAAAATGGGTTTTTTATTTAGGGAATGAAATGAAGAGAAAGAAAGAAAGAATGAAAGAAGAAAGAAAGAAAGAAAGGAAAAAGAAAAAGAAGGGGAGGGGTGTCGGCCGGCGGCGCCATCGGGGAGGAGGCGGCGCGCCGCCCTAGGGGAGGGAGGAGGGTGGGGGAGTTGTTTTGTTGTTGTTGTTGTTGTTGGAGTTGGTGATGGTGGTTAGTGGTGGTGGTTGTGGTGGTGGTGGTGATGTTTGTGAAAACACCTAGAGGGGGGGTGAATAGGTGTAAGTGCTAATCTAATAAACTAAATGCAAACTAAGTGCGCTAAATGCGGAAGCTAATGCAAATCTTGCAACACACTTAATACAATCCAACAAGTGTAGCCGAATTCCCCTTGCGAGGCTCTGGACTAACTCCTCTTGATTCCCCTAGATATGGTTTGAGGCGCTATGTGAAGCTCTTGTTGGATGAGTATAGGTGATGCACAAACACACAACAAGCAATTCAAGCAATGTGCACACACAATCAAGCCAAGCAATCAAGGATATAGCAATATGAACTAATGCAAGGCAATAAGAAAATATGCTCAACACAAGCAAGTATGATATGAGATGAAGTATGATGCTTTGCACAAAGTAAATGAGAGAGAGTTAGAGAGACAATGGGAGCAATCGCAAACACCAAGATTTGTTTCGAGGTTCGAGCACCTTGCTCTACATCCCCGCCTACACCACCGTGTAGGATTTCCACTATCTCAACTCCCACCGAGGGAACCTCTACCAAAGAGGATTTCTTACAACTCTAGGAGAAGTACCAAACTCCTCTCTCAACAACAACCTCCTCACAACCGAGGGGTTAGGCCCGTAGCCAATACAACACCAACAACAACAACAACCACCACCTCTACCGAAGAGGTTTACAACCAAACTCAATCACCTCTACCGAAGAGGATCCACAACACAATCACCCGATCACCTCTACCGAAGAGGATTCATAAAATATAAGGGTGTTTACAACAATGAGTTTATAACAAACAACCTCAACACTTCTCTTTCTTTTTTCTCTTATCTTTTTCCACAAAAACAAGATCCCTAATAGTTTAGGATAGAAGATATAGCTCAAGTGTGGAAACTAGGTGTTTTGGAAAACTAGCAACAAAGAAAATCACTTTGGAAATCCTTGCAAAAGATATAGAATGAAACCAAGACAATCTCCCAAAATATTCTTTTCTTGATTTTTTCAAAAACCTAAAACATAAAGATTGAAGAATTAAAGCCCCAAACACTTTTGAAAACTTGTTTTAAAAACCTCTAGAAAACCAGAATTTTTTCTCTCCTTAAAAACTTGGCCAAATCCCCAAAGAGATGGGGTTTATATAGCCCCTATACAAAACTAGCCGTTAGGCCTGAGCTGGCAGTCTGACAGACTGCCGGTCGACCGTCCGGTCGACCGCCAACGGTCAAAAATGTGACCGTTGGGCAATAGCGGTCGACCGGCCCGGTCGACCGATAAAACCCGAGAGCAGAGCTCTCAACTCGGTCGACCGGCCCGGTCGACCGTTCCAGAGACTCCAAAACGTGCACAGACTTGTGCACGTCGGTCGACCGTCCCGATCGACCGGCCTATGGTGCGGTCGACCGGTCCGGTCGACCGACTTGGCCTGTCAGCCAGTCCTCAGTTTCTGCACAGATACGGGATTTGAAAATAGGTC